>APFE030770869.1:3067-13963 GCA_000404065.3 Pinus taeda | reverse complement strand
ATAAAAGTAGCAGGGGCATTTGTCAACCCGAAGGGCATAACCAACCATTCAAAAAGGCCTTCCTTGGATTTAAAGGCGGTCTTCCATACATTTGTAGGATTTATTGGAACCTAGTGATAACCAAACTTTAGATTGATCTTGCTAAAATACTTGGCCCCCTGGAGTTGGTCCAGCAGGTCATCAATTCGTGGGATTGGATACCTGTTCCTGACAGTGATTTTGTTTAGTGCCTGATAATCAATGCAAAGCCTCCAGGTCCCATCCTTCTTCTGTACATGTACAATCGGGCTACCACAAGGTGAGGAACTTGGTCGGATGTGCCCTTTTTGAAGCAACTCTTGGATTTGCTGCTTGATCTCTTCATTTTCCAAAATGGAACGACGATATATCGGCCTGTTGGGTAGAGGTGCTTCGGGAGTCAGATCGATTAAATGCTTGACTTGACAATGCAAGGGTACCCCTGTGGGTGAGGAGAAGATGTCCCTGTATTCTTCTACGACCGTATCCACCTGCTTCTGCTGCTTGGAGGAACCCTTCCCAGGGGCCATGGATGTGGCTACAACCTTCCCCTTACTTTGAGAGTGAATAAGAAAGAAAACAAATTTCCCAGTCGGGAGATGACCTTATTGCATTGCTTAGCAGAGATCAAAGAGATGGTGGTAGGTGGGGCTACCTCCGATATCATGTATAACTTAGTACCCAAAGAAATAATAACAGAGCAAGGTCTAGACTCATATACAGCATGCTGCTTCCATAAGTATGGTTGCCCTAATAATACATCACAAACTTCAAGAGGAGCAACATCACACAATACCTCATCTGTGAAGGGCTTGATGTTGTATGGAAGGCGACACTGCTGGTTGACGCGAAGATGTCGTCCTTGGTGAAGCCACGCGATGGTGTACGACTGCGAATGTGTTGTAGTCAGTAGGCCCAACCGCTTCACGACCTCTACCGCAATGATGTTCTTTAGGCTCCCGTTGTCGACAATGAACTGTAGCGGAGAACCCTTCATCCACATTTGTGAGTGGAATAGGTGCTCCCCCTCTTCTGGATCTTAGTAGTGGCCACAGTGGCACAGGGCTCCGCATTAATGATCTGCTTCCCTCTGTCATTCCCCTTGTCGGGTTTTGACTTAGAGTCGGAACATGTGTCTGATTCGGAAGCCTTCAACTCGGCCACCAATGACTGTTTGGTCCGACACTCACTTGTGTGTGAGTGGAGCTTGTATGGAACTCACACCACTTTCCCATGTCCTTCATTGTCTTCATGGTGTTGTTCTTTTCTTGTGGCTTCGGCGAGTTATCCTGGGTCGCCCCACCTTTGCTTTGCCCTTTGTTCTGTGGTTTGGGGGTACCTTTCCCTTGCTTTGAATTCGCAAATCCAAAGTCTCGCTTTTTCTGTTTAAGCTTCTGCTCAATCTTGACAGCGTATTGGTACGTCGTGCTGATCGAGGACATGACCAGGAACTCCATCTCATCCTCGATGTACTTGTGTAAGCAGTCGCGGTACTTGAGTACAAATGTTTCTTAGAATCCTTGATACCCAACTTCGTGTGAAGGGTATGGAAAACATTGGTGAACTCTGGCACATCATGGTCTCTTCCTTGCCGCAGCATGGTCCACTTTATGTATTTATCCTCATAGCTCCCGACTGGGTAGGACTGCTCCTTGATGGCATCCTGGAATGAATTCCAAGTGGGTGCGGCTGAAAATAGTGAGGGTGAACTTTCATATTTCTGCGCACAGTATGTTTCCCACCAATCCTTGACGTCGGGGGCGACTTTGAGAAGTGTAAAAGTAATTTTCCCAGCTGGAAAAATCATGAACAAAAAAATATCCTTCTAGTAGATTTAACCATTTATCTATGGCATCCGCATCCATTTGACCTTCAAATATGGGGATGTCAAAGTTAACTTGTACCTTAAAGGATGTGGCGCTTCTAGAGTAGCTGTTAGAAGTAGATGCGTCGCCTTTGGGTAGTCGTTGAAGGATCTGGGCAAAATTGCCCATTATCGCGTTCCTTTGTCGCTCGAGGGCTTCTTTGAGCAAGATTTTGAAAATTTCTCCTGCCCCCTCATCTTTCTTCTCTTCTGCCATGGGAGGTCATCGGGATTTGCGAGGCTAGTCGTGCAAAGGTTCGACCAGTTCGAGCCCTAGCTCCTTATATCTCGACCTCGTTGGGGACATGCAAAGAAAAATAGAGAAAGAGTAGATCGCTCTGATACCACTGATCCTTACTTAAATAGGAAGGCAACAAATTATAGATAGAACCATAAATAAAGAGATGCAACAAAAATAACACTTCATTTCATTAATATCAAATACTGAAATATGCTTACAAACAAAATGGAAACAAGACTAGCTCGGGTGATGGTAGCTTATCTTTGAGAAGAGATGTGGCGGCTACATGCCTCTGAACTGCGTTACAATGAGGCTCTAGGGCCTATTTATTATTGAAAAACATGAGAAAACCCTAAACAACCAAAATCCTAACCTTAGGAGATGTAATGCCAAGAGTTTGTGGGCCCCATTGGGGTTAGTTGGGCAGCCAACTTCTCGGGGTCATAACTTGGTCATATTATCTCCATTTCGTGCATACGATACCTTGTTGGAAATCTCTCTCTGAGTACTACAGATTTTGCTGCAGGCCCTTGCCTACGGCTACAGGCCTGTGACGGACCTCAATAAACACCATTTAGGGGGTCAAAACTGCTCCAAAAGTTTAGGACCCAAAAAATGCTAAAAATAGTAAATGCTGAAATAAACAAGGAAACAAATGAAACCGACTGGAGGTCTAGGTGGGATAGGTGGGTGGCAAGTGGCCACCAATATCCAACTGGATCAATTCCGATTTAGCAACCCAGGTAATATTATTTACATTTATTCAATATATTCCCCTCTTACAATCTTGTTGACAATGATCTAAGACAAGAAATTCTATTGTCCAAATTCTATTCGGCAACTTTTGCTGGCATTTGGTTCATGCATTGTCACTTGGAGGTTCACACGAGTTGGGGATTGAAAATGGCATGGGTTGTGCTAGATGGAAATACCCCAAATCAATCTCCGCTTCCTCCTCCTTCCGATCTTCTACCCTGCTAGCTCTCAATACACCACTGATGCTTCCACTGACAACTCAAACATGCTGGTATTTATGAAAACATATATGTATGTGGATTTAATCTAAGTTGTTAAAGGTGATAGACGATTAATTTTCCTAGATCGTGGAAAGGAAAGGACCATATATTAGTGTAACAATTATGTGTCACAACTTCGTTGATATTGACTTGATGATGTGAATGATAATATTGATTTTGTTTTGACTTTGCAATTCCCATGGTTGCGATCCGTGATACATGTCGTTTCATGGGACAAAATTTTTGTAAACCTGACAATTTTCTAAATTTCCATGCACTCAAATTTGTTGAACATGCTAACACGTCACAGTTATATTTTGAATTTTAAGAAACACAAAAAACTATAAAAAGTTCTCATTTATGCAACATTTATTGACACTAATTTTAATAAGTTAAAACTAACATTACATTAACTTTTTAACCATAGAAATTTGAATCTTGATGTAGCAGACTTGACTTTTATTTCAATATTCAGTATTCATAGTTGGAACCTCAATATGGTTTAAACTTTTATTTTCATTTTACATTGTTACAGTTACATGTATGATTGTATCATGCTTTTCGTTTTAAATTTGTTTCAATTATATGATTCATCGATTTATCCTGCATGATGCAAGTGTTATATAATGATAAAGATAGTTAAATTATAAAATTTCAATGACATATTTATAAGTTTTTAGTATTTTTATTTTACTATTTTTGTTGGGGTCCGTTTTGTTAAAGACCTCAATGTCTGCCCACGTTTCCTAAAAATTGGTGGGGAGCTTTAACATAGGTCACTCTTGCGTATCCTTGCTCTACCGTCCCCACGTCCCGGAAACTTGGTGGAACATGGCCCGATTCTCCATTCTTTCTTCACAACATGAAGACAAGAATGATGTGTCTATCTCCCCCTCTCAACTAGGGAGGATCAACTCATTCCTATAAAAGGAATATACCCAAGCTCCCTCTTAACTAGGGACTTGTCCAATCTCCCTCTTAATAAGGGACTTGTTGCCAACATCAGCTCTTGTCAGTGGAGATCATGGTACTCTAAGCTGCTTGTAGGGCTCCTTCTGTCTGCAACATGTCATGAACTTCAACTTCTTCATTATGGAACCTTCTTCTTCTTTGTAGGGCATCAACCATCTTCTTCATCACTTCCCTTCAACGAAACATTGTGGTTAATCAATAGTCACTCCATCCTTTTCTTTATAGGAAGTGATATTCTAGTCACATCTGGCTTTCCTTCATACAACTACCTCTTCCATGTCATCATTCTTTTAGGATCTTCTAACCAATCTCATGAGTGCTAGTTGTAAGTGACTTCTACAACCCTCTTTCAGTAGCCCTGTTTCAACCAAACCATATGATTTCTCAAAAATCAAAATGAACATTAGATCAAAGCTACATCTTTTATGATGGCCTTTCATCATGACATCAGCTTCCTGTAACATCAACATCCTTTCACATATTGTATGAATCCATCTCCAAGTTATGCTTTACCAAGGTTCTTCTTCTCCATTATACATATTAGGATCTTCATACCTTCTTCATGGAGATTTCATAGCTAATCCTTCTAGTCATCAGATGTTGATCATTTATCTTATCTTACATTACAATAGATGCATCTTCTCACGAACTCTTCTTTCACCTTTATTCCCATATTGCTTCCTCAAGATTGTCTATATATAGTTCCTTCATTATAGAACCATGATTGCCAATCACCTCATATTCTTCATGTGGTCATATTATGTTGATTTCATCTCGTTGATATGTAGAAGAGTTTAAGTCACATTGTCTACATTCCTTCATGCATCATTCTAATGGAAGAGTTTCTTCTTCTTTCATCATGCTCATGAGATAGAGCATTTTAGTCATTCTATATGCAACCATATGATGACATGAATTTATTTATCTATACCAAATATATACATACCTTCTTTTGGTCATACAACCTTCCTTTCCTTGCTTAAAGATAAGAGTACTTCAACCAACTTGACATGTTGCACTCCTTTGTCACCATACCTTCATCCTTTTAAACATTAGATCCCACACAAGGTGGAATGTAGATTGTCCATGAGACACTTGCTTCTTCTAAGTAGAGATGAACCTTCCAGTGAAGATTCCAATGGAGGATCTTGATGATCCTCATTCTGCAAATGCTTCTTCCTAATGATGATAATGTATGATGATCTCTTTATCTTCTATCTTGCTAGATGACATACTCCAACCATACATATTGCTACTTGATTATCCTAATATGCTTTCAACGAAGATGTCATGAGATACTTCCTTTATATCATGATGATTGCTTCAACCATGTAGACTTCTACTTCAACTATCCTTCCATGCTTCTATGATGATGTCATTTCTATCTAAGTGCTACAATGCATCCTATCATTCTGGAGATGCTTCCCACTTTGACTTGCTAACTTCTATGTACTTGAACAATAGACTAAGTGAGTGAGAGACCTTCTAATAGTGGAGGTCTATCACTTCTTCCTTCTTTAACTTCTTATTTTCGGCTTCTTCTACTTCTTTGGCGACACGAGCTTCATTTCTTTCCTTTCTCTTCTTGTTGTCCTTATTGAGTTTAGGACAATTCCTTTTGAAATGCCCATATTCATTACACTCATAGCATTGGATCTTTGACATGTCTATTTTCTTATGAAACTTCTTTGAGGTCCAAACTTTTCAAATTTTCCTTTCTTCCTTATCGATGTTGCATATGCTTGAACTTGTTCATTTGAGCCAACATTGTTCTTCGCCTTTAACCTAGATTCTTCGATCTTGCATAATGACCACAACTCAGTGAATGGAGTGGTTTCCTTTTTCCCATATATGCTTGATACAAAATTGCCCCATTCATCAAGTACTACATTGAGCACAATGGTGGTCATTTCTCAATCATACATTACTTCTCCAAGTTCTTGTAGTTGGTCTCTAATTTCAGATACCTTCATGAAATAGGAAGATATTCCTTCTTCCCTTGATTTTTTCATCCTATATAATTTTGTTCTTAAAGATATGATTTCACTTGCAGTGCTTACAGAAAACAACTCCACCAATTTGTCATGGATTTCCTTTGCTGTCTTTAACTTTGCAACATAAGGGATGAGAGAATCCTTAATTGACACTATGAGGATCCTTTGTGCCCTAATTTCTCCTTTCATGTATTTTGATAGTGCTTAAGATTGCTCTTGAGATGGTTTGCTGATGGAGACCTTTACATATTCAATAACTTCATTCTCCATGAGAATTAAATCATTTCTCTTCTTCCATGCAAATTAGTTTGAGGTCCCAACCAATTTATTGTTCTCCTTGCAGAAAGAAGTCATTTGATTTGAGGATTGAGACACAAAAGTATAGAGTACTTACTTGTCAAGATGCTTCTTGATGATGATATCTTCTTTGATGATGATGACTTCTTTGATGTTGACAAATGAGTATACCTTCCTGATGATGATGATAATTGAGGATGCCTCCTTGATGATGATTGCTTCCTTGATGATGTCTTCCTTCTTTAAAGATGACAATGTTTCCTTTCTAAGAGAGGGAGATTGCCTTGTTGCCTTGATTCCTTTGATGATGAAGTGCTCTTCTTGCTTCCATTGGATGATGATTGTAGAGTGTGTGATCTTCCCAAGAATTCTTAGAGTGTTGAGTCCTTCTTTGAATGGTGGTAGGTCTTTGAGGTATTCTACTTCTTCCACAAGATGCGGTGATGAGATCCTCATGATCTAATGTACATTCCTCCTTGATGCTTGATTATTTTGATGCTTCTTAATGTGTTTGACCCTTATGTATATTTATTCAATTGGATGATCTTCAAGCTACCTCTCCTTGTTGATGTCACCTTAGCTCTAATACTATGTTGAGAAATCTAGGGGGCAACTAGATAATGTGATTTCTCTTACTTTGATAACTATTTGTGATTACTTAACTTGATGTACTTGTAGTTAGCTCTTATATGCTCTTTAAACATCAAACAACTACCAAACAATGAAGAACAATGTGACATGAGGACA
This sequence comes from Pinus taeda, assembly GCA_000404065.3. NCBI lineage: Eukaryota > Viridiplantae > Streptophyta > Pinopsida > Pinales > Pinaceae > Pinus > Pinus taeda. The sequence continues at coordinate 6,814 of APFE030770869.1, read as the reverse complement.
CAAAATGTACGCTGCAAGTCAGGGCCAAAACCTCTAATTTCGAGAGGAAAAGATGAATTCTAAGACCTATGACCCTTGACAAAGACTCCTCCAAGACCAAGTCAACCTCTCCAACAAAGAAATTTTGAGGTCTAAAATGGGCCTCCTAAGGATATTATAAAATAATAGTGGAAGTAATAAAATAAGATTAGATTACATCATCAAATTTTAGAGGGAAGAAAGAAAAACTACTTTTTCAACTCGTATTTTCAACTTAACTCCCTATGGTTTTACTAAAATTTCGAGTGGGACCACTTGTTTGATGCAAAATTTAATTCTCCATCCAAGGAGTACCCATGTTGCATACTTTCAATGGACCCTGCTACATGAAAATTGAGAAATACATGACGTGTTTTCATGTATTTCTCATTTTTCGTGTAGCAGGGTCCATCGAAAATATGCAACATGGATACTCATTGGATGATGAATTAAATTTTGCAAATCATGTTTTTTCATGTATTTCTCATTTTTCGTGTAGCAGGGTCCATCAAAAGTATGCAACATGGGTACTCTTTGGATGAGGAATTAAAATTTGCATCCAGCAAGTGGTCCCACTCGAAATTTAAGTAAAATCTTAAGGAGATAAGTTGAAAATATGAGTTGAAAAAATAGTTTTTTTATTTTTATTTTTTTAATATTTTTACTTTTTTACTCCAAAAATAGTGAATCATCCTCCATGGTTGACATCATCATCTTGAAACCTATTGGTTCTTATAAAGTTGATTTTGGTCGTACATTTTTGTTTTGTGGCCCATTTTAGACCACAAAATTTCTCTAATGCTTTGATCAACTTGTCCTTCACAAAGTCAATGCTAGTCAAACTTGCTACAACACTTCCAAATTTTGGCTTCACTTCAGAACTCAGCTACTATTACAGGTCTGCAACTTTCGGCCTTTACTGCAACAGCTGATTTTGCACGTGTGAACTGTTTAGGGCAAAATTTAGGATACTTCTCTCCTTCTCTTTGCTTGGACTTTTCTCCTTATGAATTCGGCTTGCAAGTGTGATCCTTTTGATGCTAGATTTCAGCTACTTTTAAAGTCTGTAATTTATTACTTCAGAAACCCTAGCTGTTGTTTACATGTGTGGGAGATATCGGCCCAAAAAAACAATCTTTTCAACTTCGATTATTCTCCTATAATTCCTCTCTTCTTTGTTTCTTCTAGGTCTTTCTTTCTCCTTGATTGAACTTCTTGTGAGCTTGATGGATGATCTCAAATGTGGTCGACTTCCTTGTATATATACCCTTCCCTTGGAACCGAATTATCATTATAATCCTGACTTGTCCCTCCTTGAAGGTCGACTTGTTGACTGCATGTTGACAAGGTCTTGGAGGGTCTTTTATGACACTTTTGACTTACATAAAATTTCTTTGACTTGATACAATAAGCCCAATAGGGTCTTTACATGTTACAATGATTCAATTGTCTCCTAGAATTTATGACAAAGCCCTAGAAGCACACAATGGATGTTTGACCTACTAAATAAAGTAACCTTGAACATGAATCCCATGCTACAAAAATAATAATAAAATTTCTTTTTCTCTTTTCATCAAATACATAAAATCATGATTACATTAGATATTATGAAGACCGAACCTAGTTACACTTTTCAACAGTAGGTATATCAAAGGTGGTCATGTAACAGGAGAGACTAAAAAAATAAAAAAGATGAAGATTTTTTATTTTATTTTTTCATTGGAGAAATATAGTTGACAAAGAAATTATAGAGAGTTGTAATGTAGATTTGTTCAAGCCTCCTATTTTCATTGGTAAAAACTATGATATTTGGTCTATTAAAATGAGAATTAAATTATATTAAAATCAGAATTAAATTACAAATAGATGATTTAAGGGATATTACTTTGAATGGGTTTGAAGAACCCTTAAATCAAGTGTTGGAGAATCTAGTAGGGGAACTATTCAAACAATTTTCCTTATCCTTAATAATTGCTTGTGAACTTATATTAACTTCTTATTGTTCTTTATTAGATTCTCTATATCAAATGATTATCAAGAGCATAAACAATGAAGATCATATAGGACACTGGACACAAAATGTAGGCTCCAAGCTAGGGCAAAACCTCTCCAAGGGGAAAACACAAAAATAATCTCTTCTCTTCTTATAGAATCAGATCAAATGAGAAATCCAAGAGCCAAAGACCAAATCCAAGACCTCCTCCAAGCACTAAGTCAACCCTCCAAGAAATCCTTCCTCAAGCAAGTCAAAGTCTCCAAAGTCAACAAAAGTCAAACCTTCTTCAATCTGCTCCAATCACAAGTTTTGGGCCTATACTTTAGATTTGTAGCTCAGACTTGGAATTCTCGACCTCATGCAATAAATTAGAAACCCTAATTTTGCACGTGTGAGTAGAAAAGATCAAACCTTGGTCTCTGCCCTTCGTTTTGACTTTCTCCTTTTCACCTAGACATTTTCACTCTAGATCTTTTTCTTCTCTTGTTGCAGATTGAACTTGTGAAGTGTGTGCTAATGAGTCGAGCTCTCTTCCTTTATATACCCTTCACATGAGGTCGAATAGGCCTCTCCTAGGTCGATTTCTCATTGGCAGGGCTGACTTGCTTTTAGAGGTCAAATTTGACTTTCTAGATACAAAGAAAATATCTTTTACATGATACAACTTGCCCAAATGGGTTATCTATATATATATATATATATATGATAAAGACTCTTTTGACTCTAGCAAATATTTTCTTGACTTTACAAACCCTAGGAGCATGAAATGCATGCTTGACCTGTTGACCATTCAAATAATATTTTTCTTTCTTCTTTTGCTTGTAATGTAAGATATACACAATGACATGTGTATAATGACAATTATGAAGACCGAAACTAGTTACACTTTCCAACATCAAGAAGCCTATAAGGCCATGAGGTTTCACCCTCAAAGTGGACTGTAATTATTAGTTTCTTATCATTTTTAAGGAGCAAGGTTCATGACATTTGGCATAAGAGCATACCGACCAAGGGTTTTGTTTCTTAAAACAAGTCTTGGCATTTTCTCTATAACTTTTCTTATGAGATGTTTCAGATGGTGAAATGTTGAGAAAATTTAGGTGATATCTTGGAGAACATTTTGTTAAAATTTCAGGTTTTCATTCGCTATAATTTTGGAGATATATGCCATTGAAGTTAGCATTTGTGATTGGTCTTTGTTGACCTCTACCGGTCAACTACCCATGCAGTACACCCCCTGTTTGTTCGCAAAAAGGGGCAGCACCTGATCAGTGTATCCGTGCCATCCGCAGTCATCAGCAGCTTGATCAATCTGATCGTAAACCCAGTCTGCATGTATTAATTGTAAATAATCCTAGCAGATGTGAGTCGTGTTGTAAATTGCCTAGGTGGACCTAGCTTTCCTATGATAATCTATGTCCCGGAAGGTTTTTCGTCTCACCGATCCTTGGATCGGCAGAGTTTTCCTTCAAACCTGACCCCAAAGCCGGGATAGATTTTGTCATTTGAATTTTGGGAGAATTCTAGTGTGTTGATCTGCTAGATTATAGTTGTGTCGCAGAACTGGGTGTTTTGTGAGGGTCTATGTTAAAGGGGTTTTTCTCCCTTGAGATGTAAATGGTTAAAGTCATGATGTAATGTGTCCTGAGGGTCGAAATGTTTAAATCCCTCATGAGTCTAAGTCCTGGTCCTAGGTGATGTTCCAAGTCTTAGTTCGATGATCCATTTTAAAA
>APFE030770856.1:138430-230183 GCA_000404065.3 Pinus taeda | reverse complement strand
AAAAAATAAAGAGGTACTTGCCAGAAATGGTGGGGGAAAAGTGAGGAGAATGAGCCTATTTGATATCCTTTTGTCTCAGAAAAACCTTACTACCACTCTTGAACACGACACTTGTTCATTCACCTGGGTTGGGAAATCCTTTGCCTCACAGTTGACCAAATCATTGACATATTTCGCCGGGTTATGGGAGTCGACTTTGAGTCATTCGTCACCAAACCATCTGTTGTGTCGTTATGTGTTCAAGAGGTCTGTAAACAAAACATTCAACCGCAAAATACCTTTCATCCATTGTGTCATCATTGAGTCGGTCCTTGCAGCAACATTTCTTCAACTTGAACTATGGTTTCGTTTTGTGGGCTTGCCTGCGATGGGTCGCTTTCTATCGACATCAGCAAATTATCTGGAAGTTGACTTAGAAATTGTCAGTACCTTGAAGTCTGCATGCATCAATGGCAGGTTTCTCGCCTTCGACGTCATTTTTCATCATTGACTTGCGATCGAAGGATTCCATGAAATGTTCGACATCGACTCATTCGTTCACATCTCATGGATTGTGCTGGGTACTTTGAGAACCATTGACATTACTGGTGGTCTCTCTCACGCTTGTTAAAATTTTACATCATTGACTGGTAATCAAGTGGTTTCTACCATGTTCGACATCGACTCATTTATTCACATGGTTAGGATCGTACCAATTCGGGAAGTAGAGATGAAGACCCTGGATCTAGTTTCCACCATCCAGGCTGCGAGGAGTTTTGTATTCATTATGTTGTAGACCAATTATAAACAGATGGCTGCGTCCAAACTGTGTCTACACGAGTCTATGATTATGATGTATTATGAAATCATTCCTGTATCAGAATAGTTAGTCTGTTAGTTAAAGTTAGTTTTGATCTGAGTATGGGAATGCCTAACTCAGCGATGATATGATCTTATACATGTATTTTGTGTTGAAAATTGCAGGTTCTGACCAGGCTCTCCACAAGATGATCCTCGAAATGAAAAAGTACTTCACCCTTCCTATATGATTTAACACCCTTATCTATTACAGGTTTCGTACTTTAGGGGGCAATCTGTTACACTGAAATTTGTCACCATGACTATCTGCAGTTAATATGGCTCCATCAATAGTCATATTATCCTCCTTGTCAAGCCTTATACCTCTGCTCTCATGTCAAACTTCAAAAAAGAGAGAAAGTCACTAAAAAACATGTTTATCTCTGGGTACGCAGGTTCTCTCTACCTTGCCTGGGTGAACGCACTCCAAATACACTATACCTGCGTACTTGTACGCTCTGTAAGCTAAAGGTTGGGTGCGTACCCCTGTAAAGGTCAAAAGGCGCGAGTTTCATCTTTAAAAGTTACTTGTGGTCACTTCTAGAGCCTTCTAGAAGAGTGTTTGACGTGTATTGAGCGCCTCCAGATGGTTCATGCATCCCTATGATAGAAGAGCTTATCCCATCAAGAGAGGAGCTACCCCATCCAAAAGAGGGAGTATCCCATTGATGTTGGAACTGAATAACCTCCTCTAGAATACTATAAATACAGGCTTGGGCCAAAGGAGGAGAGGTTGAAAGCTGAACATTCTAAAGGGTAAATGCTGCTGGAATTAGGACTTCCATTGTTGACTTGTGAGGAGAGATCACTATCCTTCCTTGTTGCCATATTGGGAGTGGGTGAGCTTGTCAAGTAGAGGAAATCTCTTGCTGGACCCTGGGAGGAGCTTGCAAAACACCAAGGCTCAGGTTGTAATGGTTCCTTTGATTATTTAATACAAATAAGTCCATTCTTCTCAATTATTTGTTAATGAATTATTTCATGTATTCCTTGGTCAATATGATAAATATGCTTTGTTTTATGATGAATATTCAGATGCTATGTAATCGTTTGATTGTTAGTGTATGCAGGTTTCAAAGTGAAGGAGGAGCTCATCTGGATCAACAAAGCTAGACTGCTACAAAAAGCATTGGACCTAAGGTAAGATCAAAAAACACTTGATCTCTCATAGAATAACGTAAATTTAGAGAAGGATTGCTCTTACTTGGTATGTTTGTCACTAGAGAGTCTTAGACTCCTAGGGAGGTTAGATTTGTCCGCAAATATAACTCTTTCCGCATGACAGGAGGCCTACACTACAATGGTCTTCTATCAAGATATGAATGGCAAACCAAAAAAAGATAATACCTATGGGGAGATTGAAGGGAATCACCGTGGATATTAAGGGAACGAGCGTGCTAGTAGACTTTGAAGTGATAGAAATTTTTTATGACAACAATCCCTACCCTGGGCTCCAAGGAATTGGTTGGGCCACCGACATGAACAGAGTGATTAATCTAAAGAAGCACAAGATGATTTTTGAGAAGAAGTCTCTGCGCATAGTCATACCCTTAGACACTGTTGAGGGATCGCACTACACAAAGCCAATACACGACTATGAGAATGATGACGATTTGGACTGCACCTACAAGATAATTGTGCGAGAGCAAGACTAGGTAAATCCCATCGCGGATGGACGAATCTCATGGGAGCATAAAAGCTCTTGTATGTCGAATTCTAATGATGAGATAGATCGATGGAAGAATCGGTTACATGAGGTAACCACGCTAAACTGTAATATGATGACAAGATCGTTGCATGCCGTATTGACAGATGTGAGGGATCTACCTACTTTTTATGGATTAAGTGACGTAGGGACATTCCTAGATAAGTTTGAAAGGGAGGTGTTGGAAAAGAAACATTTCTAGGCCTTCAATTTGGTACTACGTGCTATGCCCGCAAGGTGGTGGGGTGCGCATAGAGGGAGCTTTGAGGATTGGCACAAATGTAGAAGAATGATGCGCACGCAGTTTGGAAAGCCTAGAGTGTGATTGACAGATAAATGGAATGGGAAAGATAAACTGTGCGCACATCTAGCTAGATGGATATCGACATATGGAAAACATCCTATGCGGATGCACATGAAATTCATGCTCGGAGATACGGTCAATAAGCCCGTGGATATGACGGATTGTGAAGCCTTGGAAGAAGGGATCATGCAGTTGGAAGAAATTGAAGAAGAACACTTGGGACTTGATGAAGAGATTCAACAGGGTGTTCTTAGACTCTAAGCACTCATGAATGAAAGAGCTCAGTTGAGGGAGAAAAGCGCCATGGCGAAAGAAGAAGTCAAGAAGCTTGAGGAAGGAATAAAGGAATTTCTTGATAAGAAACCTAAGGTGATTAAATAGTATGCACACAATTATGTTGACAAATTTTGGGACTACCATCGAGATTTGATTAGCTTGATGCCTTGGATTGGACCGTATGTTATTAAGGAAACCTTGGATAGGGGCGGAATGCAGTTGGTGAAGTCAATTGGCGAACTCTGTCCAGGAAAAGTAACTGGTAGCAAAGTTAAATGATGAACTCTTTCCATATGACTAGCCATAGGAAGCATAGTCTTAGTGCTCCAGGCAGTTGAAAGGAGGCACGGGACTATAAAATACTCTACCCAAAAACTATGTGATGTCAAGGCTATGCACAAGAGTGAAGTGTCACAGGGTCCGCGACAGTGCAAGGGTAGCTGCTATGCCACATGAGTCAACTGGAAAGTGACCATTATAGTCACTATTCACAATGTGATGCTTGGTTTGAGACCAAATGAAGTGGGCAGTAGGCATTTAAGGCAGGATTTATAGGCTAGGTTTGGGAAAATCTGCTGCCAAGGGAACATTAATGAACTGGATTTAGGGGGAACAACACTTGGCCATTTGATAATTGAGCTATTGCACACACGGAGATCGATGAACCCAGATCTGTTTGATCCTTTGAAGTTGAAGGCATTGTTTGAGCACTTACCTGCGCCATTGAGAAATTTGTGGAACAACAATATGACCACAACAAAGGAAACCATGGATATTGGTGAAATGACCACTAAAGAGGCCATGCAAGCCATGACCGTAGGAGATGCCCTTGAGAGCACCGGGAAATTCGTAGAGACCCCTAAATCACCGTGCATGCCAAGACCCAAGAAAGATAAACAAGCCATGGTTCTGGTGCATGTGTCCCCTTGAAACCCGCTACGAACTAAATTAACCATAGAAGAAAAGGGGAAAGCAATTAATCTGGAAACTGATGAGGAGGAGGAAGACCTTGAGGAAATCCTTGTTGAAGAGGAGGAGGATGAAGACATGGAGGTGGAAACTGAGGGTGCAGACCCTCTAACTAGGCTGCCCGCATATGTTCCTCTGCGGAACGGAAAGGCAAGGGTGCCCAAGAACCTAGATGAGAGCAAGAGCTCTCTGTAGACTCTGCTACTACTTGATGATATCGTGTTTGAAGGAGCACACTTGGGATGGGTTCCGAGTCTAAAGTTTGAAAACTAGGATCTTGCGGACCACAAGAGGTTCCCACACTTGGAAACTTTGCAGCTCATGAAGCCGAAGAAAAACACTGTGGAGGGAGTCATAGAGTTGGAGCCGTACAAGTAGTTGCACGAAGTAGAGAAAGCAGGGTTGTTGAACCTGCTCTGGGTGTCACATTACCATCGTGACCTACTAACTATCTTTGTCATCAGGAAACTACTTTTCCTAATGCATGATGGGTGTTTATGGTTGGAGGAGCCCATCCCTATCATGGACCACCTGATTCATAGAATTACCCAACTTCTTTGTATAGGGGAGGACTTAGCGGATATTTTAGAATGCAAAAGCAATGAATTGGCCATCACGGAGGCCATGATGGAAAAATTCAAGTTGGAGAAGAAGAAGAGAGGGTACGCAATCTCCAGTACCAACAATAAGGAAATCAAAGTTGTGACCCAAATATTGGCTAGCAAGGTTATGTGGAAGTGCCGCGCGGATGAGGTGCATGTACTGGTGATAACACTTTTCGTGTAGTGCATGGAGGGGTTCTAGTTTAACTAGTCTGAGTACTTGTGCAAGGAGTTCCTATAGAATTGCTGCAAGGCATAGGAATAGGGGAAGACCTTCCACTATGCATGGCTTCTACTATCTATAGTGCTGGTGGCTTGGGAATTGCCTAAGGAAAGTCAGTTCCCCACAATTGTGTGGGATATTTTAGAGGTAGTGAAGTATGCTTTGTTGTGGGCCATTAAATATGCACAAAGGATATGAGACAGTAAGATATTTTGGGTGTTCATGGAGATGAACATTAGAATGGGGATTAACTGCAAGCCTCAACTATCATCCATTTTCTACAATAGCCTACAAAGCTTCGTGGAGTTCAAGGCATACTTCCATCACATGTACATCAGGACACGTAAGGACCCTAGGAAGAAGTGGAATGAACTACCATACTTGACCACGGATGATGTTATATTCATTGTGCTTGAGTCATGGCTATTGAAGTGGCATGCTCCAGCCATCTCCATGACGGAAACATAAAATTTTGCTATGCAACGGAAGAAGGAGGAGGAAAAGCTATGGATGCCATAGTTGGCAAAGAAGAGAAGAAAAGAGGCAGCAGCAACAAAGGCACAAGAGGCGCGAGATGCCGCGAAGGCAACAACAAAACAACAGAACAATAGAAGGCAGTCGTAGAACAACAACAGGTACCAGAGAAGGAGCACAAGGGCCATAAGTCACTGTCACCCGAGGAAGAGCCCAAGACAGAGGAAGGTGGCATAGACCTAGAAACAACATCTACACAGTTGAAGTGACAGTGCCCAAGATAGAAGGTGGGGCCATGAAAGAATTCGAAAGCTTCTAAGACTTCTTTCAACCTGATCACCCTCACTGAAGGAGATCTCCATGATATAGGGGAGACGGTGCGCGATGTCACTATGGAGGTCCTCGAGTAGTACACAGAGGAGAATCATATTGTGTCAGGGGCCCTCTGGGAACATATATAAGTGTTGTAGCTGCGCACTCCTTAGGATGGTACTCTCTCAACCAACCTTGTAGTAGGAATGTTCGCGGTTAAGGAAATGTTGTGAGCCCGCATGACCAACACCATAGCGCTGCTAGAGGGGGCACTGGTTATAGATAATGAGGCCAACAGGCCTACGATAGTGCATTCAAGTGAGCAAGGATCAACCTGGTTGCGCTCCCTTAGGAGACACTCTATGTCCTATAGGACGGAGTGACTGCAAAACTACTAGCTAGGGAGGGCCACACATACAGGTGTTGAGTGAGAAGAAAATTAATATCTAAAAACTAAGCTTGCAGCATGATGAGGTAGTGGCACAGAACTGGAAAATGGTTCAGATGGTTGAGGAGGCCTGCCAAATGGTCCTTGAGTTGGCCATCCCAGCAAATGCACCAACAGGGGCATGCATCCAGAGGTTAGCAGCAGGGGTGTGCAAGGTACGAGAAGAGATGGATAAGGTTTAGCTGGAGCTGAACCTTTAGATAGGAGAGTTGCGGTTGAATGTGCAGCCTTCAACTCCTCCAAAGGTGAGGGAATAGCATGACAGCGCCATTACATCACAGATGGAGGAGATCAGTAGTGCAGTGAAGGACTACACCAAAATGTTGGAAGAGTCGTTAGAGGTCCTCACCACTCTGCAGAAGGACCTGAACATACAATGCTTAGAAATAGAGGTGCATGAGCCGCAACAACAGTATGATGATATAAAAGGGGCCACACAAATGGTGGCCCTTACACAAAGGCTCACGCGGATGCAAAAGGCTAAAGCACTTAAGGAGCAGGTAGACGCAGTGTGACATAAAGAAGCAGTTTTGAAGGTGTGCATCTAGCCTTGGATCGATGAGGCATTCATCATTACAGCCTCGATTGAAGAAAACCTTGTGTATATGCAGGGAACGCAGTAGTAGATGCAGGGAAGCAGTTCAACAGTCTTTGAACAACATGTCCTTGTGATACAGCAGTGCACTGCCGACCTTGCAATGATTAGGGCAGAGTTGGGAGGTCTCTACATGAAGATCTCCACACCGACAGAGTGACTCGAGGGCGGGTCATGATGTTTGTGTTGGGGGCCTATTGGGCACGGGATCCCCCAAGGAAAGTTTTGGGGCTTAAAGCCAAGATTTTAACTAAATCTGATGTAAAGACTCCGCATTTTGGGGGTGCAGAGCGTGAGTTTGTAAATGAGTCATAGGATTCTCCACCTTCATCTTTGTAATGTAATGTCGGCTTTAAAGGTCTACCCATGGTCCGCGGATCATGGGATTGTATAAATAGAGCGAGCCTCTAAGTTGTAAATCATTGAATGACAGTAATGAATGAAGGATGAAGATCTGAACCTTATCTAAGTGTTGAGTTGAGTCTTTCGGTCATAGGGTAGGAGAAGGCTCTGTAGTTGAGTGTGCAGAGGCCTAGTAGTCTGTAGCTGAGAGTGCAGACCCCTGCAGCTGAGTGCGCATGGCGAGTCGAGTCTATAACCTTTGGAGAAGTAATAAAGAGAAGGTTTACATCATTTCTATCTATCTTTTTCTTATTTTGTTCATTGAATGTATTAGATATAAATTACATTTCTATTAATGAATTTAGAATTCTGTGATCCATAATATTGTTTAGAGAATCTTTGGCGAAAATCACATAAGTATTCTTTTTTCGACGCATTTCGAACCAACCAGTGTGGTTCATCGTCAGGACAAGTTGAAGATCAAATCCAACTCAGCTTGTTTAAATAGATGTGCAGAGACTCCAACGGCTATATTGCCAACGGCTATATTTGACCTAATGACCCAAGTCAAACCAATAATATTCATGATATATTTTATTTATTTTTATTCTAAGAAATAGTTAAATTCGGCAATTTATATAATAAATTATTCATTTGTTATTTGTACTAGTATATATATATTATATATATATATATATATATATAATATATATATATATTATTTATACTATATATATATATATATTCAAAAACCTAACTGATTCATTATTAAATTAATATCCTTGGTATATCATATATTTATTAACTTATCATTTATACCTAATGGCCCAATTTCAACTTAAATTAATATATTTTATATAAATAATTTAATAATTTATAGTTATTAAGTAATTTAATAAATTATTATTCCAATAATATTATTACACTTAATATTCTAGATATATTAAAATACTATTATTCTTAGAAACTAGATAAATTAGGTAAATTTAATAACTAAAGAAGTATTAGTTAATGGCTTGTTTATTAATAAATGTATGCATATGTACCAAAAAAACCTAACTCAAACTAGTAATGGTACATCATATATTTATTTAATAATACTATTTATTTATCATCTAAATCTAAGGTCCATTTAAAGCCCAAATAATGAATTATATCCTTTATCAAGGTATAATTTTATAATTAATTTATTAAGTAATCTATATTTATTTAATAATTTATTCATCCAATCATAAGATAATTATATTCTTACATTTAAATACATGAAATAAGATAAAGATACCAATAGTATGTTATAGGCTTGTAATTAAAATTTTCAATCCTATATGTAGAAATCCAATTTAACTATTTCATGACTATCAATATTCTGATTATAAAATAATTGCTTAAAATGAACCTTAAAAGGAAATAAGGATAATACATTCAAAGGTTCGAAAATAACTCATAACCTACTAATAATTCAAAGGACGAAAAATAATAGGACTAACCAAACCAAAGCATTAGGGAAGACGGGGAAGAAATCCAAGGAACACAGGGACCAACTGTCGAAAATCATCAAAAAGGAGAGGGAAAAACCCTAAGACCTAACACAAAGGGGACAGAGGAGGCTAGGAAGACAGGGCTGGGACCCAGCAACTGCTAATCTTCCAGCCATCATCCCTATTAAGATTGTTCGGCCTTTTCTCAATCTCCAGGGCCTCTCTAAATTTGCGATGGTGAAACTGCGCAACCTTAGCAATGACCTGAGCATCTTCAATACAGACATGATGCATCGTCTTCTCGACATGTTCAGCCAGGGCTGAGGACTTGGTCCTGCCATGCCTTAGGTCAGCTGAATGCTCACTAATCCTTTGATTAATAGAGCGACCCGTCTCACCAATATATGGTGTCCCACAGGAACACGGAATGACATAGACGCCCTTCATGTCTTTAGGGTCAACTGGATCTTTTACAGATCTAAGGGAGCCACGGATAGTATTGAGAGGTCTAAAAGTTGCAGGCACATCGTATTTTCTCAGAATCCTCACAATCCTATCAGTGGTCCCTTGGATGTAAGGCAAGTTTACACCCATGACACGATCTTTGGGATCTCTACGGGTTGACGTCTCCTTCTTGGCCTTGAGGAAGGCTTTTTGACCCAGGTGTCTACTGTAGCCATTCCTCACGAAGACATCTAGAAGATGAGCCTTCTCCGTTTCCAAGCTCTCTTCATCGGAAATTCTGACAGCACGGGTGGCAAGCGTGCTTAGAACCCCTAACTTCTGAGCGGGGAAATGATGGGACGAAGCATGCAAGTATTGCTCAGTATGCGTCTTCTGGATTTGATCTTCAACTTGTCCTGACGATGAACCACACTGGTTGGTTCGAAATGCGTCGACAAAAGAATACTTATGTGATTTCCGTCGAAGATTCTCTAAATACATTTCTATTGTTTATATAATGTGTGAACTTACATGAATGTGTTGACAAAGTGAATATAAGATAAAGTATTTGTTTACGCGAGGACAAGTAACTGTTATAAGAAGGTAAGTAAGATACATCGTGTAACTGGGGGAAGTAGCTTAAATCACTACTTTAGCAATCCAAAAGCACCTCAACCCCCATTTAGGGTTGTGTGAAGGTGATTATAACAGATCGTGAAAGCCTCGCAGGTCAGGATAGTGTGCGAAGTAACCTGCACGAAGCTATTCATAATTGGACTAAATTGACCCCTCAGACATCTCAACGGTACAAAAACTTGGTTCTAGAATCGCCACATACTGCTTCAGGTGAGACCTTAGTCTGCACTCCATGGGCCGTTGCCAAAAGGGCTAGTAGTGTAGGGATTTGTTTGGCTAATTAACTCTGAACCTAGGTCAGGCCTCCTCAAGCCAACATTCTTTATTCATAGGTAACACCGTGTTGGATCCCAGTTGGTAATGGGGTGGCAACTTTGCCCATTTGAGTGTCTCCAATGGGGATGACAGTGATTTTATGAGCCCAAAAACCTTGGTGAGGGCTTAGCGGCAGCATCCCCGAAGCTAAAAATAGATTTCAAAATTTCGTTGTAAAATATTGTGATTTCATAATCAATTTTAGTTGTTCATTAGGTGGATGATATGGTAGTAGAATTTATGTTTAATTTAGGGTTTTTTTTCAATAGAAGGCAACCTCTCGCCATGTATGAGGGAATTGTATTCCGCCTATGTATATGTGTGTGTATTTTGAGTGAAAAAGAGAGAGGAGACTATGTGAGGGTGAAGAGGGAATTATAGTGGATTTGTTGTAGGTTTTATCTCTCCATTTTGCTAGATATTATAAAAGGAACGATTGGTTGCTTCTCCGTGGATGTAGCCCAAACTGGGTGAACCACTTATATCTTTATATCGCTTATTTTATGTGTTTTCTGTGTTTTTTTTTGTAATATTTTATGTGTTCCATTGCTCTGTAATATATAATTTTCTAAAAACGGGTATCAGAGCTGAAGATCTATTTGGCTAATAAAATCTAGGAGAGAAGGGTTCTCGATTCGAGTGGGAGAAACAATGGAAGATGCAGATCAAAGATTATCTGTATCATAAAGATTTGTACCTACTACTAAGCAGAACGACAAATAAGCTGACGAGTATGATAGAAACAAAATGGGAAAATATCGATAGAAAGCCACTTGGAACAATATGGTTGTGCCTAGTAGAGTCACTAGACTATATATTTCAAAGGAAATGACAAGAGAGGGTTTAATGTTGACATTGTCCAAGCTATACGAAAATCCCTCGACCTAAAATAAGGTATTTCTTATGAAGCACTTATTTAATATGAAGATGTCAGAAGTTGGATCTGTTGCTGATCATTTAAATGAATTTATTACAATTACCAGTCAGTTATGTTCTATAGGTGTAAATTTTGATGATGAAGTTAGGGCTATGTTATTTCTGTGCTCATTGCTAGAAATTTAGAATGGTTTAGTTATTGACATTAGTAACTATGTCTCTAGATCTAGTACTTTAAAGTTTGATGATGTTGTAAATTCAATCCTTAGCAAGGAAATGCAATGGAAAAGCTTTGATGAGACATTAGATAATGCTTTGACTGCAGTGATGAGTGCTAGTATTACAACAAGAATGTTGCAACTCTTGGGCTACCAGCTTTAATTTATCAACTTGGAGTTCGTACAAACTTGGAGGTGACAGTGTTGCATACATAAGTAAAAGTGATGATTCTACTTGTTGTCACTGTTAAGCTGGTGAGAGACCACTGTGGTTTTCAAGCTAGACTTCTATGGAGTCAGAAGAAGCTTGATTTCTTGATGGAAGAAAGGTAAATCTACTCTAAGAGAGAGATGCTTTACTGCAATAATGGAGAAGACGGAAGTTCAATGCTAAATCAAACCATTTTGTAATTAACTACTAAGAAACTATGCTTTGAAAAAATACTAAATTAACATGAACCAAATGCTACTATATAAGTATAGAAGTAAGAAGCATCAAGCATCACTAATGTGCAAGTAAAGAGACTGAAATAAATACGTTTTTGTATTTTTGTCTTTTCATCCAAAATCAAGTATGCAAACTAATTTCTTCTAGTGATGTGGAAGGTGAGTTAAGGATGTTTGAAGATGGATGGAAGGGTTAGGAGATAGTTGGATGGTGTGGGAGACCCTTGGGAGGATTTTGGTGACTTCCTAGAGGATTTCCCTCAATTCGGCCTCAAAACAATCCATTTCAGGAAAACCTACAAGATGTACTAGAAACCTATAGGATTCCTTGTAAACCTACATGATACAACCGAGAGAAAAATGTGAGGTGTTGGAAGTGATGGAGGCCTTAGGAAAGGTGGTTGATGGGTGGAATGGAGTGGGAGAAGGTCTAGGATCACTCAGAAGTCAACAACAAAGATAGGAGATGGTTGGATTCACTCAATGTGCTTGGAAGAATTTCTGTGAAAAATGATGAAAACTAGTGAAGGTGATCATCTGTTTGGCAATGATGTACATTTGATGTCTTTATATTCCTAAATATATCGCAGCCTGTATGGATGAAACTAGATCCAGGGTCTTCAAACTTGTTCAATCTTCACTCGGAGTACAAGTCGATCCATGTGAAGGATGTTCTGGAGTCGAACATGGAAAGAAATCGCCTGATTACCAGCCAATGATGTAAGCTATTAACAGGCGCGAGATGAATCACCGATAATGATGATGACCCTCAAGGTACTACAGTACAATTCGCGTGGTGTGAGAAAGGGACTTGGCATCGAACACCATGAAATTTTTTTTGGTCAAAGGCCATTGATGTAAACCTATCGCTGGAAGTGAGAAACTTGCCATTGAGGCATGCAAGCTTCAAAGTACTGAAAGAGTTGTTCCTAGGTCTACTTCTTGGATAATGAGCTAATGTTAACAAGAAGTGACCCGTCGTAGGAGGGCCTTAATGAATCCCACATCTATGACACGAAACAGAGCAAATGATTTTGGAGGTGAAAACAATCTCATGATACAAGGTTCTGGGTGGCAGTCATGAAAGAATGGAGCATGAATGTATTGCAGTGGATGAGACATAGGTGAATTCTCTGAGCGACTTCTCTTGAACATACTGGCGACACTGACAATGGATTGGTAGCATTAACCCCAAATATGGATGGTGTGACAGACCAATGGTGATATGGCCGGTGAATGGAATAACCTAACCCGACTTGGACGTGGAGTGAAAGTGTCATGTTCAAGAGTGACTTGCTACCAATAAAGTTTCTTCAAGTTCTCTTCCCAATTTTTCCCGATTCATTGCTGACCAGTACCTCTTTATTTTTATCAAGCTTGAGGAGGATAACATATTCTTGTTCTATAATCCACCCTTTGGCTGAACCCGTCGCTATGTTTTAATGAGCCTAGCGATAGTGAAACTTGTTCTCGTCCATTTGGACAAGTTTGTCTCTATTGATTTTAACGAGTTTAACGACAATGATAACTCATTCCTTTTTCAATTTTAGAGAGTCTGAAAGGGACGGAAAGGAAACTCCAATAATATTTTTTCGTCATATAATCCCTTAAGTCTAAAAAAGTATAAAAAAATATGAAAGGGATGAATTTTTGATAGTTTTAATGAGCCGAATAAGACAAGTGCTCAATCTTTTTGTGTAATAATCCCTCAGGTCCAAAAAGATTAAAATCTAGAGGAGGGATAGCACTTCTGGTCACTTTAATGAGCTGGAGAGGCCAATAGCTTGGCAATCCTTTCATATTTTATGAGTCAGGTGAAAAGAGCTTAAAGGAGACTCGTTTTTTAAGGAACGAGTGATAATTTCGGGTAGCAGCTGATTCCAGGTAAGGCTTGGAATTTTCCAATCACAGTAGTGTCACAAGGATGGCTAACAAGATCACTCGTTGTAGATGTTTGTCAAAAAGGGTAAAAAATCAAATGGAGACGTATGATCGGCCAAATAGAGTGGAGGTGATGATGAGAACATGACCAAGGCTCAAAAGCTGATGATAATGCATTCACAATGGTTATTTACCAGAGATTGGTTCATTTTTTAATGAGCTTAAACTTTGGGGGAAACATTTGCTCATTGCTTAGGTTTAATTTTTAATGAGCTTGAAATTTTCATAAAAACTACTCATGATAATGGTCACTGATTATTTGATTCACCGTTAGCACTTTGTTCTTTCAATGGTCGTACTACCTGCTCAATTTCTTCACCAAATCGATTAGAAATAAAAACACATGCTTGAAAAATGAGTTAAAACACTAATACCTTACTCGAATTATGTGAATAGTAATTTAAAAGTGACTTTTACCTCTCATTTTAGCATTTCATTTGAACTTGATTTGTCGGAGCTCTGGAGGTGTTTCCCCCCTAATTTTCACCAGCTGATTCTGGGAGATTCTGTGGACGATTCTCGGCGCCGTCTGGACCAGGTAAGAACTAAACCTGAGCTCTTCAGTTGCATTCCTTCCTTTTTGAATTCTAAGCATGTTTCCCTACTTTGTTGAGCCCCTGGGGTTTGAACAATTCGCCTTGGCCCCATCGCACCCTTCCTATATCGAAAGGTGCGATACATTCTGGACTAGTTAATAGCCAGTCAGTATGCATCACTCCCAGTACATTGCTGGGGTGTGATGGGTGCAAGGAGGGAAAGTTTTACACTGTTTTCTCATGGAATTTTTGCCTATTTTTTGCCAAATCAGGACCTTGACTCTTCTCTTGTTTGTTTTGAGAGATTCATCAGAGAAAAATGGTCGTTACATGGTGAGAACATGAGCATGAAGAAGAGGACATGATTGCTTTACATGATCCGGGTACGGTAACTGCATTGTGGAACTGTGGCCTGCTGAAGTTTTTCTGCATTTCTAGCATGACGTAACAAATCAACTTGTTGCAATATTTCCTCAATGCCTGGGATCCTACCAACCATGTGTTCCAAGTCAGGGGAAAATCTATCTCCTTGACTATTGTCGACATCTATTTTTTGACCGGTATATTGAGGCGTGCGGCCTCTCTCTCCTTATCAGTTCCTGCCCATGGGGGTGAATCCGAGAGAGAGTACATTTGCCGATATTGTAGAGAGGGATCTCAGCCAAGTACGGATGGAAAGATCAACATCTGATATGTCACTGACTGGCCCTTGAAGACCATTCTGTTCACTTTTGCTAGACTAGCTAGTAGTGCATCTCTTCACATAGCTAACAGGTCTTATATGCAGTACACCTTGGAATGACCTGAACTGAAGGTGTTCAACTGGTGTGATGCACTACTCTCCATAATGAAAGAACAACTGACCAAGATGAAAAGCGGAAGATCCAAGAATTTTGGTTATGGCTCTATTTTGACTGCTTTCTCCTTGGAAAAGATCCCACTGATGCAACCGTAGTACATTTCACTTGGTCTACCTCCACCGACTGAGCCACGGATGTAGAGATGGGTTGACCTTATGGCTCGACATGCTGGCCAGTCCTAGATTTCTTTCTATGATACCTTCTTCGAGTGGTTCAACCATCAAGAGATGGTTTATGCGGGGTTTCCATATGCTGGCATGGATTTCCGTGGTGACCCAGATTTAGTGCTACTAGCTGGCGAGTAGTGGGGTGCCATAGGTAAACTCTCTGACCATATCTTTGTTATTGTTTTTATAATGTTCTTATGCTTTCTTTGATCAAGATTAATTAAAATCATGTTCTCATGCAGATATTGGACCAGTTCGACCAGTAGTACGCCCAAGAGCACCAGCTGTCGTTCTAGCAGGAGAGGCCATGGGGAGGGCTATCCTCCACGACCTTGACATGGCCGAGACTCTTTCAACATTGTAGGATCAGGTCAAGGGTCTCACTCTTGGTATTCTAGACATGAGGACCGATGAGCTGCCTCTGAGGTTGCAGCGACATACTACTGGTGTGCCGAGTTGATGGATGAGGCTTTTACGCATGATTGCACAGGCGGTGACTTGTTATCTCCAGCATCATTATACTAGGGTGCCCCCTAGCATTTTGAGTTTTTGGGTCATTTGACCGATTTTTCCTTGGTTGTAGAACATTATGGATAAACCATAAACAATTATATATATATATATTTGATTTTCGAAGCTTTATTTTGGTCAAGTTACATGATCTTGTTGCAAATATTGATGAAATGCTTTTTTTTATAAACGTCGTAAATGTCTATCTAACACATAATTTCCCAATGAGTCTGCTAATGTGTTTAAATTTCTAGAAATATGTTGATATTGAATGAAATCGAACTATATTTCCAAAATCCTGACCCTTAGGAACATGTGATAGATAGCTGGATTCCGTATAGAGTAGATACCCGTGAGTTGTAGAATGACGAGTTGTGAGTCTAGCCTGACGACAAGTCAGCATATGCCATGTGTGATGGCATTAGAGAGGAGATCTATCAACGCGCTGTATTCAATGATATTGTTCATCAACCAACCAATACATACCCCTCAGAAACACACTAACTCGTCGCTGGGATCGAAGATGGCCCAGGTCGTAGAAGATAGGTTCCATCAACTACAACTCGCTCCATCGGCATATCCAACAAATGATTCCAATAGGTTTGACATCTGCAACAAATGAAAAAGGTGGAATACCTGACCAAAACAATTACCCTTAGCGAAAACAAAGATGCAACAAAAGCATAGGGATTACTACGCTGAATTAAGCATAGTAACGCTTGAGCTACAACCCGTTGCGGGGTTGCACCAGTGGAACCCAATCATAATCCACCAACTTGTAGGCTTCTTTTGCTAATACATGCTTAAAAATATAGGGACCCATCCATAAAGACTTGAACTTACCTACTCCCAACTTATTAGACTCCTGGTCATAAAGCAAGACCAGGTCACCTTCTGAGAAGACACGAGGTTTAACATTTTTGTCGAACTGCACTTTGATTCATTTCTTATGGGCTTCATTAGCCGAAGCAGCATCACGACGGGTTTCATCCAATTGGATTAATTTTAAGAAATGAGCCTCTTCTTCTGAAGTTCCAAGGAGAAGGTCGACCGTGAGCTTGAGGGATGAGATTTCACACTGAACTGGTAGGATTGCTTCCAGGCCATACACCAGTTGAAAAGGTGTGAAATCAGTCACATTCCTCACCAATGTCTGGTATGCCCACAAGGCCGAGTAAAGGATCAAGTGCCAACTCCATTTATGGACTCCAATCATCCTTTGGAGCATGCACTTTAGGACCTTGTTGATTGCCTCAACTTATCCGTTAGCTTGCGGATAATACAGAGTAGAGCTGTCGTGGGACAGTCCTAATTTGGTAGCCAACTCAATCATCATGTGATTGTGAAAATGTGATCCATGATCTGTGACTATGGCTTGTTGAACGCCGAATCTGGAGACTACATGATTGAAAAAGAAGAGGGCAGTCGTTTCGCCACTATTGTTTAATGTAGGCATCGCCTCGGCCCATTTGGTAAAATAGTTTACTACGACTATGATATACCCATGCTGCCCAGTTGAGGTGGGGTTACATGTCATGAAATCTATGCCCCATTTGGTGAATGGCCCAACAGCTACTACTCGCTGCAGAGGTGCGGGTGGTCTCCTGGTTTTGCTATCGAAGATTTGACAAGCATGGCAACTTCTGACTGCGGTTATGAAATCTTTTAACATTGTTCTCCAGAAGTATCCTGCTCGTAAAACCTTTTGCGTCATAGCATAACCAGAATGATGCCCCCCACACGTGGCTAAATGACAATCATTCAGGACTTTTTCGGTCTCCTCCTGGGTGAGGCACTTGCGCAGAACTGTATCGATACCAAAACGGTAAAGCGTATCACCAACGATCACGTAGTCTTTTGCTTGGTATTGAATTCATCATTGTTCTGAGCGTGAGGTATTATACCTATATGTTTGGGTTTGGAGATAGATTATTATATCTCCATACCATGGATTACTTGAAGATATCAGAAACAAATTTTCATCCACAATCGCTTCTTTGGACGTTGCATTGTTGGACGACGATGGGAGATTACATAGTAACTTTGTGAAAACTAGGGCTTTCTTTGATTTGGATATTTTGAATTCCAGATCAAACTCTTGTAAAATTTCTATCCATTTTGAATATTTCCCCCCAGCAACTATCGTGACAATATATAAGTCATGGTGTTGCAATCTGACAAAATGGTAGTTTTTCTGAAGAGGACATAGTGTCGAAATCTTTGTATCGCTTGAACAGTTGCGAGAGCCAGCTTTTCAATGTAGGAGTACTTCATTTCCATATCATTTCATTTTTGGCTTAAATAATATATAGGATGTTCAATTCCATCATCTTCTTGAACTAAAACCATCGCTATGGTCGTATCCACTGCAGCCAGATACAAGTTAAAGTCTTTTTGATAATCAGAAGCATACATTAATGAGTCTTTTATTAGGGATTCTTTTAAAGCATCAAAGGAAGCTTTCACGACCTGATCCCAATGAAAGGGTACTTCTTTTTTCAATAGACGAGTATAACCTTTAACAAGTTCGGCAAAATATGGAATGAACCTCCTCAAAAAGTTTCCTTTCCCTTGGAGTTTCTGAATCTGAAGCAAATTTGAAGGTGGAGGCAAATCAATGATTTCCTGAACCTTACATGGGTTGAGACAAATCCCGTCCTTTGAGACCACAAAGCCAAGTAAACGACCAGAACTGACACAAAACACACATTTGTGCGGATTGAGTCATATCTTGTAGTGTCGACAACGTAGAAATATCGCTCTAAAATGCTTCGGATGATCGGTCCACTTTCACGAATGAGCTGGAAGATTATCGAGATATGGTTGAACGATGTTCTTGATGTCATGGAAAGCATAATTCATTGCTCTCTGAAATGTTGCCCCTACATTCTTTAAACCAAAGAGTAGTTTGTGATATGCGAATGTGCCCCACAGACAACTAAATGCAGTCTTTGATTGGTCCTTTGGGTAGATATTTATTTGATTATACTCGGAAAATCCATCCACAAATGAAAATATTTCACATCCGGCGCATTCATCAATTATATGGTCAATGAAGGGTGTAGGGTATTTGTCTTTCAGACAAGCTTGATTTACATCCCTATAATCGACACACACTCTAATCATTCCTTGTTTCTTCATAACAGGAACAATATTCGATTCCTAATCGGTTAGAGGAACCAGGTAAATAAAACCAGCATGGAGGAGTTTTTCAACTTCCACCTTGATGGTAGCTGCTTTCTTGGGGTGCACCTGCTGGAGCTGTTGTCGTACCGGTTTGACATCTGGATACATCTTAATTTCGTGTTCAACTATGCTTGAGTCAATGCCTGGAATTTCATCATATGACCAAGCAAAGACATCTCTAAACTCGTGAAAGAGAGCATAATATACTTCCAGTTCTGAAGTAGAACAAGATTAGCCGACATGAATATTCTCTACAACATCTATTTTGGTCGATATATTTATGGCGATAGTCTCTTCAATATTGGACAGGTTTCGCTCGGAACCATTGTATTTACAGTATTTGACAGAAAGTCAAAAACTGAGGGATGATCAAGGTCACTGGAATGATCCTCCTTACAATCCGGAATATGGGAACCATGGTGGTAATCTTCCTATGGTGCCCCATCAATCATCATTGACTTAACAATTCCTTCATCTGTAGAATGTACTTGCGACCAAGGATCTGAAGGGGTGCCATATTCCTTAGACCTATCTATCCAAACACTTGATAAGCGTTGATTCAGGTTTGCCTCCCATGCCAAAAACATTGATTGCTACAATATTTCTATTGGACTTAGAGGCAATACCTTTATATGATCCATGTTAATATCGTTTTCTGACATCTTTTGAATGGAAGATATCATATTGCAGGTTCCCACATTGGCCATTTCCGCCAAATTGATTGGAGGCGGTAGGTCAAAAGTCCCCATTAATGTAGGGTCTTTTAGTAGGCTTACTCTGACATTTTGAAGTGATTGAGGGCTTCCATGGATCATCAGAATGCTTCCTGTAACTTGTGACCTGTTGGGGAGAAATGTTTGTTGGTCAACGATTGTAATTCCTCCTTTGAAAGGAAATGCAATCTTCCTAAAGTAGGTCGACACAATGGCAGCCATGGCATATATCCAAGACCTTCCCAGTAGGATGTTGTAATCGAGCTTTCCGTCAATAACTTCAATATCAATCTCTACTGTTTTTCCCCCCAGTTCAACTTGGAAGTTACTCAATATCCCATATGGGGTGTATGTTCATCCATCAAATGCTTTTAATGTCATTGACGATCACGACAAGGTTGGAGATCCTAAAGTTTTCCAACAACTCATTGACATAATGCATGTAGATGCCTCCTCATCAATAATTGTTCGATGAACAGTTTTGTTCAGGGATTTCACTTGAATAAGGAAATCTAGTTGAGCTAGTAACTAAGGGTCATATCCTTTGTGATTAAAGGATACAAGATTGGAATCCGTTGGGTCAATCCCACCTATCGCTAAAAAAAAAGCCTACCTTTGGGAGGGGAAATTTTGAAGTATCGCAAGTGTCGACATAGCGGACGGCGATTGGGCCAGATCCTCCACTATATTATAATGTTGTGCTGCTTTGGCATGAGGATTAAACTTCGATTTGTGTACTACTCCCTTTGGCGGTTTTATCGTTAGTTCAGGAGTGATGGGTGGCACAACTTCGGGTGAACTTGTTGTCAAATTACTAGGTTGATCATTATCCTTGTTGTTCAACATATGTGGATTCCCGTAATCTTTACTCCTTGTTGATATCAAAGCATCATTTCTCTGCTTCGAAACAGACAACATTAACACTTGGGACAGGGAAGCATTGTCGCTAGCAACCATATTTGTTCCTGGATTCGGAAACGGATCAGTCAATACTGCCAAGGTTTTTGAACTCTTGAAGAATTTTCTAAGCTTAGCTTTATATGGACACTCTCTCATCCAATGATTCTCATCACATATAAAGCATGGACGATTTGGCTTCCTATCTCCAGAAGGGTTTGTAGAAGATTTTTCAGGAGATGACTCTTCTTGTCTCTTCTTCTTCCCTTTCTTTTTCTTCTTGCCTCCTGGTTGCTTGGTTTCTTTGCCTTTGTCTGTCAACATGCCATTTGCTTCTGAGGCGAGAAGTTCCTCATTTTCATTTTGACTTGAAATCGTATGGGCCTTCTTTGACGTAGCTTTTACAGTTTTCATGCTAGTCGTACCTATCACACCATCGCCAGCATGAGAGTCTTTGTTTGATTTAGGAGAGAGAGGAACAAAATATTCCGGTCTAGGAGCATTAGGGATTTTATCATAGAGCATGCCAGACTGAGTATATATCAAGTCTAGATATTGTGCATGAGAAATAACTTTCTCTTCAGTGACGACTTCTCCCTTTGCCACATCTTCCGTAATAGAAAATAACAATGACTTAATAAACCATTCAGCCAACAGCTGATCAGGAACATATGTTTTTACCATTCTACAAAAACATCGCCACTCATGAATATGATCGGATATGTGAGTGGTTGTCATTTGTTTGAAATTGGTAAGAAGCTCTATTCCCGTTTAGTACCTTATGGGTAATTGAATATGGGTTAAAAAGGTTGTGGCTAGGGTACTGAAGTTACCAAACGAAGCTCTAGGCAATTCGATATACCATTTTGTTTCCAGACCAGTTAATGTTTGCTAAAAAAGGTGAAGCCTGATTGAATCATCACTGAGAGTGTTTGATGAACACCACAGATGAAAAGTCATCACATGATTCAATGGGTCTTCACCCAGATTTCCATTAAATTTAGGAATATCAGGCGGACGTTTATGTGGAATCGTCGGCCACCAAGGGGCGTAGCAATTGGATCGTTTGTTAGTCGATTTAGATCCAGTAACTCTAAAGTCACCACGAAAGGTAACTGTTGATTCAGGCTCGGCGAATCATACCTAGGGTAAGATGGAATTTCCTGAGTAGTTGATCTTTGCATACCAGCGTAATGCATTTGATGCTGGTAACTTTGGTAAGGTTAATGGGCATGACCATTATGAAATGATTGATATTGACCGTTTTGAATATACGGCTGCCCATTACTTGCAAAGACTTGTTGCTCGGATCCTTGGTAAGCTTGTTGGAATTGCGATTGTTGGTATTGCACTAGTCATGGTTGTGAAGCCATGAGCTATTGTCTAGTACTAACTGTTTGACCAAGATGAGGGGTAGTGATCCCCATTTGAACCTATGTCATTCCACTAGTCGGTGATTGCGGTCATGTCGTAGGGACAAGAGGTTGTTGCATTACAACCTGAGAAACTTGAGGTCGGAATACAATAGGCAACGCTTGTACTTGTGACACTACCACAATAGCCGGCGTAGTGGGGATATTTGACATAGGTAAACTTTGTTTCAGTGAGTATACAACTCTTGGTTGTTGAGGTAGGATTGGCACCCAACTGCTAGATGTAATTCCAGCATAACCTAAATTATGTTGTGAACTCTCACATGGTCATTCTCCTGAAGAAGACAATGAAAGGTTATACCACCCTCCATACAGCGGTAATCCAGTGCTCAAAGGAATGATTTGCCTTCTGCGGCCGGATTGCCCAAATTGACATTGTGAAGGATCAATTTGCTGAGACTCAACATAAGGGATTCCAGATACTATTTCAGACGAACAAACAGGAACAATCCATATTGTTGAAACAGCCCCTGGATGGATTCCATCTAGTGATTGAGAGCTAGTTGGGATAGATGGCACACCGGCAAACATTGTTGGAGTAGCAGTAGGAAGTTTTGTCACTGTTGTGTTGGATGACATAGTGCTAGATGTCGACGGTTGTTCAGACATATTTAGTCTATCCAAAAGATTCCTCAGTGATTCTTCAGGAACTTCCGATGGTGGGAGACTAACTTTTGATGAAGAAGGATATAGGGTGATCCCAGATCCAAATTGCGATGGAGCCTTAGATGGAGGATCTTCCACAATCTCTTATATGGCAATCAATCTAGGAGGAAGAGGTAGACCATTACGTTCGTAAAATATTTCTAGTGCCAAGGAAGGTATAAGTTCTGCAGCAACAGATGTTCGGGGAGTAACACGTTCTGAATCAGCTGTAGATGGAACCAGTTTGGGGATAGAAGTGTTTACCATCACAATAGGATTAGTTAAATGTCCTCTTGTGGCTGCAGAATTACTTCTGTAGAGGTAGGGATACCAGAAATGTTCGGAGTAACTGGAGTCTTCGAGGATGTTGGAGTACTTGCTCCAACCAACCTAGGGGACTTCGATCTGATCAAATGAGTTCGCTTTGTCCAGAATAGTTTCATTTCCAGAGTCAACGACGGTTGACTCGTAAGTCTCCGTGAACGATGAGGTTTTGATTGAATTTCTTCCACGATTGTAGATTACTTGATCAACTCAAAATAAAAAGGGGAAAATGATTCCAAATTAAATGAATTTTAGACACTTTGACACAACTTGTTTTTCCCATTTTTAAGAGTCGAGAAAAAACAAAAGATGACTCTAGTTGCATTCAATTTTTAATGAGCCTAAAGTGACAAGTGCTCAGATGGACATTTTACTTTAAGGAGTCTGAAAAGGAATGAAAGAGACTACTCTAGAAATCTAGATAGAGGGATTACCAAACCAATCGCAAAACTGCAGAATACTTTTTATGGTACGACAGCCAATCTTCCTGAATGCTGTGTTTAGTGCATTGCGATAGATAGGGCGGCAGACATGGCTTCCTAAGGATAAATGATATAGCATATTTTGGTCTCCCAATATATACTCGACAGTACGTGGGAGCACAAGTCCATACTGGCACTTGTTGTCTCAAAGAGGAGGAATCACCCAACCAGTAATGGAAGAGATAGTTACTAGGCTTTACGACGCCAGAATACATCTCTAGCCTAGACTTCTAAATGTTGTGCATTAGGTTCCAAAGTGTTTTTATCTTCATTGAATTTATTTTACAGTTGATCTTGCTTAATAAATTTTCCTTTCAGGTTCAACACGTGATATAGATACAAAATTCCTAAAATGCAGTCTAAGATGATGAACAATCATTTATTCTTCATTTGCAATGAAAATCCTAGCTACTAAGGAAAGATAAATGAGATTCTTTCAACATAGAGCACAAAGCACACACTAGATGCATTGTCCTAAATAAAACCAACAAGCAATCTAAATGCAAATGCACATGCATGTATTTGTTTTCAGCCTTCTTAATGTGTGAATGATAAGAAGAATGCTAAGTACAAATCTGAATTATCTTTTCAAAGCGATAATACTAGCAAATTTATCTTCAAAACGAGAGGAAGATAACGATGACACTTTGCATTTTTGAATTGAAAATTGTTTTCGACACTTGAAAAACTACTATTTCAAATCAAATACAAGAGTAATAGTATAATCAACCATCAAGAACAATAGGATTCTCTTCTATGACTGAAAATGACACTTGCGACACTTTCAAATAAAGAAATGACAGTCTGATTACGCTACTTATTTGTAAAAGAGAGCTGAAAATGGCGCACAATACATAAAAACATTTACAGTTCTTTGCACAATGGAGGTGGAATTATGGAAAGAAAGGGGGTTCCCACATAGGTATACTGATCACAGACAGCAAAAATCTTGAATAGAGTTTAAGAGAGTGAAGAAAAACTAAAGTCTGAAGGAAAAATTAACCTTCTCTGACCATCGCACCTGTTACATAGGGAATCCAGTATGCATCTCACCTACTGCACACAGGATGTGCGATGCATACAGACTTCCCTGAAGAGAGGGTGCGATGGTACTAGTGCAAGACTTTTACTTGGTTTTTGGTCACAATTTTCAATTCAGTTCAGGGATTTAGGCCAAGCAAGTGATGTTCAGTAAATATAAATCACAGGGGCTGATCTAATGAGGTTACTAGAGCCACCACTAGGGAAATTAGAATGTTTGCAAATCGATTGTCCAGTTTATAAACAAAACCTGGAAATAGATTGAAGCAGCATTGATCTACTTTTCACTTGCATAGAAAATGCAGTTCGAAGGCTAGCTGGCTTGACTTCAAGCTCCATCTGTATGTTTATAAAACAAACAAATATAAACTAGCAAATAATATTTTCGCTCCCCAGCAGAGTCGCCATTTTATTATCAGGAAATCTAGTGTCCACTCAGAGGTACTAGTCCCACTAAGACTAGTAGCTATCTTAGAAAGAAACAAACTAAAACTACTTTCGCTTTCCTTTATGAGAAGTAAATAAGAGGAGAACAAAGGACACCAACCTCAGTCTTGCGCTTGGTTCCTTGCTTAGTTTTTCTCCCTTCTGGCAGATCTTTGCCGCTCATCTTTCATCTACGCGGCTTCAAAGAGCACTTGTTGAATCAAAGAAGCATAATAGTATCGAAGAACAAAGATCTACAATCATAAGCAATACAAGACCATATATGTATTGGCCACGCAAATGCATATATCATCAAACATACAAGAATGTGGAGGAAAACTTCAATAGCTTTATTAATACCAAGAATAGAAAAGAGGATTACAACCAATTGTTCTAACCCAGCATAATCCTCTCAGCATGAAAGCCCTTTTTCACCTCATGAAAAGCTTAGATCACCCAACACTATGATGTTGCACCAGGAAACCAGCAACACTTCCTTACAAGATACAAGATTCCAGCCTCTAGATCTCTGTGATGAGGGATCCATATATAGATGATTGCAGGGGGGTGATTTAGCTTCTGGGATTTTGATTAGTGTCCTCTCTCTAATAGTTTTTAATTCCACTTGGAGATTGATGATCTCTTACTCATCCTTGGGCGAATTCGGAGAGGCAAGTGTCACAGGAGAAGTTTCTGGAAGATTCCATGATGATCCACCTTGCGAACTTGTTATAGAAATTTTTGGGCACTTCAACCCCAATCATAAATGTCCATAAACTGAGGGCTTCTAAGCCCCTAAAAGTGTTGCTTCACTACCTAAAGGAACAAGGTCAACTGATTACATCATCTCCCAGAAGTTCTCCACTGAAAACTGCTCATAAATGGTCAAAACTGGACCATACTAAAAGCTCAATGTAGGGGGTGCGATGCATATCACCTTCCCAGTGTACAAGGTGCGATGCATACTAATTTGCTCCTCTGTAGGTGCGATGGTCGGGAATGGACAAATGGCAGGGACAAAAATGCGAGGTGGAAGATCATGGAATCTTCCAGAAGCTTCCCCTCTGACACTTGCCTCTCTATTTTCGACCAGGGATGAGTAAGAGATCATCATTCTCCAAGTGGAGGCAGGAACTATCAGAGAGAAGACACTAATCAAGATCCCAAAAGATGACTCACCTCTCTGTAATCATCTATATATGGATCCCTCATCACAGAGATCCAGAGGCTGGAATTTTGTATCTTATAGAGAAGTGTTGTTGGTATTCTGGTGTATATTCACAGTGTTGGATGATCTAGCTTTGCTTGAGGTGAAGGGCTTCCTAGCTGGAGGATGATGCTGGGTCAGAGCACATGGTTATAATCCTCTTGCTACTTTTCATCTGAATAAAGCTATTTTTGTTTCCTTCCATATTCTTGTGCACTTGTTTATATATGCATGTATATGGTTAATACACATCTGATCCTGTATTATTTATGAATTTAGATCCTTGTTTCTTGCATAGTAGTATATTGCTATGATTCCATAGGTCCTTTTGAAGCTAGGCAGATAAAGAAGAAGCGGAAAAACTCTATCAAGAAGGAGAGGAAATCAAACGCAAGACTCAGGTTGGCCCTCTTGGTTCTCCTCTTGTCTATTTTCATAAAAGGAAGCAATAGTAGACTTTGATTGTTTGTTTCTAAGATAGCCACCCATCTTAGTGGGAATAGTAGCATCTGAGTGGACACTATTCCTGGGTAACAAAATGGCGACTCCGCTGGGGAGTGACTAGATTACTTGTTAGCTTATCTATCCTTGTTTATTTTAGAAACATACAGATGGAGCCTAAAGTCAAGCCAGCTAGCCTTCGAACTACATTTGTCATACAAATGCAAAGTAGATCAATGCTGCTTCAGTCTATCTCCGTGTTTTTTTTATGAATTAAACAATAGATCTACAAGCAATCTAATTGCACTAAGCAGTGGCTCCAGTAACCTCTTAGATCACCCTTCTGTTTTACATACACTGATCTTTATTTATTCAGCCTAAACACCTGAACTAGATTGCAAACTGTGAGTGAAATCTCATTCAAAGTCTTGTACTGCTACCATCGCACCCTGCCTTCAAGGCAACCTGTATGCATCGCACTTCTCGAGTACAGTAGGTGCGCTGCATACTGAGTTCACTGTGTAACAGGAGCGATGGTCAGGGAGGGTTAACTTTACCCTCTGACTGTGGATTTTTCTCATTGTTTTTAGTCTAATTCAAGAGTTTTGTTGTCTGTAGTCAGTGTACTTCTATGAAAGCCCCCTTCTCTTGCATTATTCCACCTCCTTAGTGCAAAGAACTATAATTTTTTTTATGTATTGTGCGTCGTTTTTAGTTCTCTTTTGCAAAAAGTAGCATAGTCGAACTGTCGTCTCTAGATCTGAAAGTGTCGTAGCTGTCGTTTTTAGTTTTAGAAAGAAATTCCATTGTTTTGGATAGTCGATTATACAGTTACTGTTGCATAGGATTTGAATTATTAGTTTTAAAGTTTCGAAAAGCAATTTCCATTTCAAAATTGCAAAGTGTCTCTCTTGCTTTCACTTCGTTTTGGAAAAGAATTTTGTTGAGTACTGTCGCTTTAAAAGTAATTCAGTTTTACACATAGCTTTCTTAACGTCATTCACACATTAAGAGAGCTGAAAAACAAATACATGCATGTGCATTTTCATTTTGATTGCTTGGCTTGATTTAGCACTATCCATTTAGCGTGTGCTCTATGCTCTGTGAAGAAAAGATTCTTGATTTTCTTCCCTTTAGTAGCTAGGATTTTCATTGCTGAAAGAAGATCAAACGTTTGCTTATCATCTTAGACGACATTTTAGGAATTATATATACATCACATGGTGAACTTAAAAGGCAAATTGTTAAGCAAGATCAACTTAAAATAAAATTCAATGAATCTAACAACACTTTGGAACTTAACGCACAACATCTAGAGGTCTAGGCTAGAGACATATTCCGGCGTCGTAAATCCTGGTAACTATTGCTTTCAGTGTTGGTTGGGTGATTCCTCCACTCTGAGATGACAAGTGCTAGTATAGACTTGTGCTCCCACGTACCGTCGAGTATATATTGAGAGACCACAATAGGCTGCATCCATTATCCTGCATTTTTGCAAGTGGTTTGGTAATCCTCTCTGTCTAGATCTCCAGAGAAGTGCATTTTGCTCCTTTTTATACTCCTTAAAGGAAAAGGTCCTTTGAGAACTTGTCACTTCAGGCTCAATAAAAATCGAAGGCGACTAGAGTCATCTTTTGTTTTTTCTTGACTCTTTAAAATTGAAAAAACAAGTTGTGTCCAAGCGTCTAAAAATTTATTTTAATCGGAATAACGTCACAAATTCCCTTGTTGATCTTCAGGTTGAGAAAATGGAGTCTACCAACCAAGGATTTCCCCTTGAAGGAAATCCTAATCCCTTCTCCTCTTGGGGAGATGTTGGTCCACCCCATATGGCCACTTTGTCACTTCCAGGATTGACAATTGGTTTGCCTGTATGGCTCTTCTCTACTTCTGTCGTTCAGAATCACGTAACTCCTGAAAAGTCTAATCAGCAACTAGATGACTCTAGAGTTGCCTCCCAACCTTCTACTTCATATGATTCTCCCTCTCCTCCTTCCTCTTTGCTTGATAAAGCCGATAAAGCTAAAAATCAAGTAACTGACAAGAAGAAGAAGTAGAAAGAGAAAAAGGAAAAGAAGAAAAAGGAACCAAAATCGAAAGGGAGCAACCAAGTATCATCTAGTGAAAATTCACACACCGCACAGTCAAAAACTAAAACTCCTTGTGTCATTTGCAATGGAGACCACTATCACTGAGATTGTCCCTGCATCCCTCAGATCTTAAGGGACTGGTCTCCTCGTTTGCACAATCCAGTAGCATCAACGTCTAGCGATCATGTTGAATGCTCACCATCAACCAATGAAAGTGAAGCACATGGACAAAGAAGGAATCCTAAACTTCCTTGTAAGTTGTGTGAAGGCAGTCATGTCGTACACTGTTGTCCCTTCCTTGATGAGGCTAAAATATTTTTGGATGATCATCCCGTTTCACTGCTACGACTTCCTCCGAGATATAAAAAACTCTTGCCAAGTCCTCCACCAGATGAAAATCTAGCTGGCTCGTCGTTGTGGTCGGCTGAACCATATATCGTTGAAAATGAACCCTCCGAATCCATACTAGGCAAAAGTCAAAGGGTCGATACGGCAGTTGACCCGGTCTTGCCTTCAGAGTGTTCATCTTCGAATGATACCGTCACTGAAGAGAAAGAGAACGACACCGTTCAAATTCTTTTCATCAACACAAACTTCGATGAGCTTGGGAGCAGTCCTCCCATTCCTTTATTGTAGGAAGGAAGTTCATCAGAGTCATATCCGGCCGTCTATTCGGTCCCACCACCAAGCAACCTAGTCATTTTCTTTGACTGGAATCTACTAAGCAGACCCCGTTTACCAGCTAGTGTACCATTCAGAATCATTATACAAGCTTACATAATGGTTATGGCTGGTACCATCATTAATGAAGGGGCTTTTGTGAGTATCCTTTCCTCAACTGCTTGGAAAGCGCTTGGTTTGCCATCACTTTTGCCTGAAATGAGAAATCTAATAGGCTTCGACAAGGGAACCAGTCGACCTTTAGGGATCCTTCCAAATGTGCCCATTACTTTGAGAAGGAAAATTGTTCACATGAATGTTATGGTAGTTCAAGGACCTTTAGATTATAATCTACTCCTTGGACGTGACTATATTTATTGCATGGGAGCCATCATCTCCTCACTCTTTAGAGTAATGTGTTTTCCGCACGAAGGCAGAATGGTCAAGCTCGTAGACCAAATGTCATTCCCCGGTTCACACATCGCAAATAGTCAAATGCCATCCCTAAATGGTCTTTTAATGCAAGAAATGTCTCATCAGTCTCCAGTCCATCCACCTGATGAGCGTGAGTGATTTAGGAAGGTGTGACTGAAACCCAGGGGGCATGCACCCTGGTCTGTTTCGGCAAGAAAACCTTAGGTATAGAGTGGATTTTCGCGAGGGATATATGACTATTTTGGCGAGCCTGTCCTTACAGGAAAATGGGAACACGCTAGAATAAGATACCTTCGTCAAAGTTATGTGAGTGGAATGTGTCTATGCCATTCATCTTTGTCTGTTTCGATAGACATCGCCGAGGAAGCATTTTATTTGCTCCGCTTATAGAACTTTCTTGGTAACCTGGAAATTTTTCACTATACTTGGGGGCATGCAAACCTTTCCGCATTCAAGTGAAGAGTGGCTATTTATTTTTTAATTTTTTAGGACCTCTAACCCTTTAAACCCGTAAGGCTAGTCGTTTCATAACTTGCATAAAGAAAGGATCTATGGCAAAGCTTGAGAGATGTAAGCCACTTCA
This sequence comes from Pinus taeda, assembly GCA_000404065.3. Lineage (NCBI taxonomy): Eukaryota > Viridiplantae > Streptophyta > Pinopsida > Pinales > Pinaceae > Pinus > Pinus taeda. The sequence continues at coordinate 200,105 of APFE030770856.1, read as the reverse complement.
AAATAGCATCTCGAATGAGACATTTCTTATCATACCACTGGCGAGCAATGTTGTCGTAGAGTTCAAACTCGTTAAAAAATAAACTCTCCACGAGCAGTTTTATCACATAGTTCAAGCTCGTTAAAAAATAAACATAAGTCATGAGCAAGTGTTTCCCCCAGCGTTTAAGCTCATTAAAAAATGATCCAGTAAATAACCATTGTGAATGCCTTATTGCCAGCTTTTGAGCCTTGGTTGTGTTCTCGCCATCACCTCCACTATGTTTTTAGCCGATCATTCACCCCCATATGATTATTTACCCCTTTGAGGAACATCTACGAAAAGTGATTTTGCTAGCCATCCTTGTAACACTGTCGTGATTGGAAAATTCCAAATCTTACCTGGAATTAGCTGCTACCCGAAACTATCACTCATTCCTCGAAAATGAGTCTTCTTTAAGCTCTTTTCACCTAACTCGTAAAATATGAAAAGATTGTCGAGCGATTAGCCTCTCCGGCTCGTTAAACGACATTGAAAGTGTTATCCCTCCTCTAGATTTTAATCTTTTTGGACCTGAGGGATTATTACACAAAAATATCGAGCACTTTTCTTGTTCGACTCATTAAAACTATCGAAAATTCATCCCTTTTGTATTATTTTACACTTTTTCAGACTTAAGGGATTATACAACGAAAAAGAATCCTTGGAGTCTTCTTTTCGTTTCTTTCAGACTCTCTAAAATTGAAAGAGACCGAGTTATCTTTGTCGTTAAACTCGTTAAAACCTAATAGCGACAAACTCATCAAAATGGACAAGAACAAGTTTCACTGTCACTAGGCTCGCTAAAATATAGTGACAGGTTTTCCCGAAGGGCAGATTATAGAACAAGCATATGTTATTCTCCTCAAGCTTGACAAAACTAAAGAGGTACTGGTCAGCAATGACTGGGGAAAATTGGGAAGAAAACTTGAAGAAACTTTATTGGTAGCAAGTCGCTCTTGAACATGACCTTTCCTTCCACATCCATGTCGGGTTGGGTTGTTCCGTTCACTAGTCATCACCATTGGTCCGTCGCACCATCCATCTTTGAGGTTAACGCTACCAATCCATCGCCAATGTCGCCAATATGTTCAAGAGAAGTCATTCAGACAATTCACCTGTGTCTCACCCACTGTAATACATTCATGCTTCATTCCTTCATGACCGCCACCCTAAACCCTATATCGTCAATTTTTTTTCACCTCCAAAATCATTTGCTTCATTCCATGTTGTTGATGTGGGATTCATTAAGGCCCTCCTGCAACGAGTTGCTTCTTGTCAACATCAACTCATTATTCAAGAAATTGACTTAGGAACAACCCTTTCAGTACTTTGAAGCTTGCATGCCTCAATGGCAACTTTCTCACTGTCAACGACAGGTTTACATCAATGGCCTTCGACCTAGAGATTTTACGTGGTGTTCGACGCCAAGTTCCTTTTCACACCACGTGAATTGTACTGTAGTACATTGAGGGTCATTGTCATTATTGGTGATTCCTCTTGCGCTTGTTAACAACTTACATCGTTGGCTTGTAATCAGGAAATGTCTTTCCATGTTCGACTCCAGATCATTTTTCACATGGATCGACTTGTATTCCGAGTGAAGATTGAATGAGTTTTGAAGACCCCGGATCTAGTTTCATCCATCCGGGCTGCGATATATTCAGGAATATAAAAACATCCAGTGTACATCATTGCCAAACAAATAATCATCCAAATCAAAGGATGATGTGTCCATATCATCAGTCTGTCACACAGATGATTCTCGGTTCTATGTACATGAAAATGAATTTATAAAGCTGAGCATGGGAATGCCCGCCTCAGCTATATCATAAAAAAATGTTGTCAAAATAATGTATTGTATTGTATCTTATTACAGGTCGCTTCCCAGCTCGGAAAAAATTCAGATCCTCATAGTAAAGAATTTCACCTGACATGAGAAACATTAACGACCTCATATTTTAGGGGGCAACTGTTATAGATATTTTTGGGCACTTCAACCCCAATCATAAATTTCCATAAAATGAGGGCTCCTAAGCCCCTAAAGGTGTTGCTTCACTGCCTAAAGGAACAAGGTCAACTGATTACATCATCTCCCACAAGTTCTCCACTGAGAACTGCTCATAAATGGTCAAACTTGGACCATACTGAAAGCTCAATGTAGGGGGTGCGATGCATATCACCTTCCCAGTGTACAAGGTGCGATGCATACTGATTTTCTTCTCTGTAGGGTGCGATGGTCGGGAATGGACAAATGGCAGGGACAAAAATGCGAGGTGGAAGATCATGGAATCTTCAAGAAGCTTCCCCTCTGACACTTGCCACTCCATTTTCGGCCAGGGATGAGTAAGAGATCATCATTCTCCAAGTGGAAGCAGGAACTATCAGAGAGAGGACACTAATCAAGATCCCATAAGATGACTCACCTCTCTGTAATCATATATATATGGATCCCTAATCACAGAGATCCAGAGGCTGGAATTTTGTATCTTATAGAGAAGTGTTGTTGGTATTCTGGTGTACATTCACAGTGTTGGGTGATCTAGCTTTGCTTGAGGTGAAGAAGGGCTTCCTAGCTGGTGGATGATGTTGGGTCAGAGCACATGGTTGTAATCCTCTTGCTACTTTTCATCTAGATAAAGCTATTCTTGTTTCCTTCCATATTCTTGTGCACTTGTTTATATATGCATGTATATGGTTAACACACATCTAATCCTGTATTATTTATGAATTTAGATCATTGTTTCTTGCATAGTAGTATATTTTTGTGATTCCACAGGTCCTTTTGAAGCTGGGAAGATAAAGAAGAAGCGGCGAAACTCTATCAAGAAGGAGAGGAAATCAAACGCAAGACTCAGGTTGGCCCTCGTGGTTCTCCTCTCATCTATTTTCATAAAAGGAAGCAATAGTATACTTTGATTGTTTGTTTCTAAGATAGTCACCCATCTTAGTGGGAATAACAACATCCGAGTGGACACTATTCCCAGATAACAGAACTGTCTCTGCCATTTGTCTACTCTCGCCCATTGCACCCTACAGAAGGGCTTTCCAGTATGCATCACACCCTTTACACTGACCAGGTGAGATGCATCACACCATCTGCACTGAGCAGTCTGTATGGTCTAGTTTTGACTACTTCTGAGAAGTTTTTTGTGGAGAACTTTTGGGAGATGATGTAATCAACTAACCTTATTCCTTTAGGGTGTGAAGCAACACTTTTAGGGACTTAGGAGCCCTTGGTTTATGGAAATGTATGATTGGAGTTGCAGTGCCCAAAAATGTCTATAACAAAGCCATGGAAATGAGGTAAGGCAGAGGGGCTTATATTTTTCATCTTAGTGTCCCCATTGGTTTCCTTGGTGGGGAAGGCACCCTCAACTTTCTCTCTATTCCCTCTGTCATTTCTGTTTATAGCCATTGGTTCAATAAGAATGGGTTCTTCTTCTTCTTCTTCTTCCCCTGTAGGTTCTTCAAATATGTCAGGTTTCTCACTTAAGGGTTCCTCTAATTCACAACCACCGAAGAAGAGTGAAGGTTGGCTATTTGATTGGGTGGGGGTATTCAGAAAAAATTTCCCTAAGTTATCCCTATTCCTAGGAGGCATGAAAGGAAATGTTTCTGGTTTGGTTTTATGTGTTTTTTTCAAACTTGGAAAGTACTTTGTAGAATTGAAATTGTTGATTGAGTGAAAACTACTGATTGAATGAAAAAACTACTTGTTGAATTGAAATCTTACTTGAAAAATGGAAAGGAAAGCAAAAATTGTAGAATGAAAAAGAGGAAACAACTAAATTACTTTTGTAGAAATAAACTAATGGAAGAATATTGGAGACAAGAAATAGAAGAAAAGAAAGAAGTAATCACATTTTACTCAAACACCTCCCGAGAAACGACACCAAAATGTGATGAGTGCTAGTATTGCAGCAAGAATGTTGCAATGCTTGGGCTACCAGCTTTACTTTATCAACCCAGGGTTCATATAAACTTGGAGGTGACAGTGTTGTATACACAAGTAAAAGTGACAGTTTTGCCCGTTGTCAATTTTCAACTGGTGATAACCCACTGGGTTTCCAAGCCAGAATTTTATGGAGTCAGAAGAATCTTGATTTCTTGATGGAAGAAAGGTAAATCTACTCTAAGAGAGAGATACTCTACTGCAATAATGGAGAAGATTGAAATTCAATGTTAAATCACACCATTTCCTAATTAACTGCTAAGAAACTATGCTTTGCAAAAATGTTAAATTAAAATGAACCAAATGCTACTATCTATGCATAGACTTAAGAAGCATTAAGCATCACTAACGTGCAAGTAAAGAGATTGAAATAAATCTATTTTTGTCTTTTTGTCTTTTCATGCGAAATCAAGTATGAAAAGTAATTCTTCTGGTGATGTGGCAGGTGAGTTAAGAATGTTTGAGGATGGATGGAAGGGTTAGGAGATGGTTGCATGGTGTGGGAGACCCTTGGGAGGATTTTGGTGACTTCCTAGAGGTTTTTCCTCAATTCAGCCTCAAAACAGGCCATTTTAGGAAAATCTACAAGATGTGCCAGAAATTTGCAAGATTCCCTGTAAACCTACAAGATACCGATGAGAGAAAAATGTGAGGTGTTGGAGGTGATGGAAGGCTTAGGAAAGGTGGTTGATGGGTGGAATGGAGTGGGATAAGGTCTAGGATCACTAAGAAGTTAATAACAAAGATAGGAGATGGTTGGATTTGCTCAATGTGCTTGGAAGAATTTCTATGAAAAATGTTGAAAACTAGTGAAGTTGATGGTGAAAACAAGGGATGGGATGGAGTGGAAGCTGGTTTCCAGCTATGAACTCTTTGTCTCCTCTTGAAGCACCTTCTCTGCATAAAACATGTATATTTCCCAAAAAACTATGTAAACAAGAAACATTCTCATAAACTAGAAAAGCAAAATTAATGAACTAACTGCCTACATTATGCATGAGGAAAGTTGTTGAAAGGAATGAAAGCATGGATGAGATCTACTACAAAAATAAAGATGAAAAATATGAAAATGGAGTCCTACTTTGCAAAACTAGCCAAATACTAATTTAAAGACAACAAACTCCAAAGCTTATAAAAGAAATAGAAATCTGTGTTTTTAGGGTTGCATAAGGGTCCCTTCCTCAAGTCATGATCCCAGAGGGAGGAAGTGAGGCCGAGACACCTGCTAAAAACCTTGTGGTTCTTCTTTTATCCTTGCTAACCTGCTACTAAAGTAAGGCAGAAAAGGAAGCAAACTAATAAACAACCAATCCAATCTACACTACTTGCAATGCAAATGCATCTAAAAGCAAATTAACAATGAAGCTATGAAATTAAACTAAACATACATGTACAAAAAATAGGAGCCTTGGTTGCTAGGGTTGGGCCCTATCCCAAGAGCTTCAGCCTTCTGAGTTAACTTAGTGCTAGTTCAAAACAAAACTCATTCTTATTACCAAAATAGAAAATTACATCAATAAAACTTTCACAAGTCTAGAGCTCAAAAATAGCTTAGAGTTTTACAACAACAAAAATTTGAATCCTAGTGAGGCTCTAGGCCTCTCTAATTATACAGCTAAAGTCCCCAACGACTTCCTTAAAATCAGGGAGGTTGAGCTCCCGGACTTGAGATAAACTAGCTCTTTGTCTCTCATTTGCTCGGCTGCCTTCTAATCCTCATGGCTTGGCTACTTGCACTCTAATCTAGTGTGATGGGCGGAGGATTATTTGAATGGGGGATAAGTGAATGAGGAGGATTTACCTCCTACAATCACTCGCCCTTGTCCCATTTGAGTTTTAACCTTAGTATTTGCAAAAATTCCTTGATTTTCTCCTTCAATCCTACATTCAATGCATATTAGTCCACTAGGCATAATATCCAACTCTAACTAATCTCATAAACAAAATATAATCAAAAACATGTAATAAGTTGTGAGAAAAGTTGTTTTGGCTAAGATAGGAGGTGAATCAAGGCCCGTATAATTACCCAATGATGAGGCTCATCATGCAGAGACTAGGGGAAGAAAAATGGAAAGAGGATAGAGCCCAGGATATTGTAGTAAGTCAAGAAAAGGGAGATCCAAGTCCAAATCAGGGATAGTGTGCTAGAAATGTAGGAAGAAAGGACACCTTAAGAAAGATTGTAATTCGTGGAAGGGAAAAGAAGGAGATGCACAACAAGAGAACAATCATGAAGCGAATGTGACAGGTGATGTGTTGCAATATTCTTTTATTATTTGATTAGAAAATATTAATTATTCCTAGGTGGTAGATTCAGGGGCCTCATTCCATACCACACCTGATAGGAAACACTTTCATGATTATGTTCAAGGATATTTTGGATAGGTTTGTTTCGGTGGTGATAAACCCTCTAAAATCATTGGAATGGGTAAAGTTTTCATAAAAAAGGAAAAATGGAAACCAATGGCTATTGAAGAAGGTAAGGCGTGTTCTAGATCTGAAGAAAAATCTAATTTCAATAGGGTAGTTGTGTGATGAAGGTTGTGTAACTACATTTACAGATAAAACCTAGAAGGTCACTAAAGGATCCCTGGTAATAGAAAAAGGAGAAAAGGTTGATACATTTTATTTATGCAATAGTATTTCTAATTTTGTTAATGATTTAGCCTCCATGGGAAGATACGGAATTGTGGCATCATAGTCTCAGGCACATGAGTGAGAAGAAGATGTAGATTCTTCACTCAATAAATTTTTTGACAAGTTTGAAGCATGTTGATTTGGAAGTCTGTGAGAATTTTATTTATGGGAAATAGAAGAGAGTCAGATTTATCAAAGTTGGAAAAGAAAAGAAGAATGCAAAATTAGAGCTTGTGCATGCAAATGTATGGGGACCTACTCAAGTATCATCTCTTGGTGGCTCTCACTATTATGTTACTTTTACTAATGATGCAACCAAGAAAACCTAGATTTATTGTATTCGAAATAAATCTGATGTATTTGATACTTTCATAAAATGGAAAGCTTTGGTTGAGAATGAGATAGGAAAAAAGTTGAAGTGTGTCAGATCAGAAAATGGAGGTGAATATTGCAATAAAGTTTTTGATCAATATTGTTCAGAGCATGGAATTCATAGAGAGAAGACAGTTCCTGTAACACCACAAAAAATGGTGTCATAAAGGATGAATAGGAAAAACATGGAGCATGTAAAGGATTGCATGGAGGATTGCCTTTACAATTTTGGGAAGATGTTGTAGATACTTTTGTTTATCTAATAAACAAAGGGCCTTCAAATTCCTTGGATGGTGGTATTCCAGAGGAGGCATGGACAGGTAAAAAGGTAAACTACTCATTTTTAAAAACTTTCGATTTGAAGCCTTTGTCCACATTAATAAAGGAGATAGAACAAATCTTGAGGCAAAATCAAACAAATGTACCTTTATTGGATATGATGTTAATAATTTTAGTTATGGCTTTTATGATTATGCAAAATCACAAAATCATTAGGAGTGGAGATTTCATATTCAATGAAAGGGTCTTGTATAAGGATCAAATGTAAGAAAATAAATATGAAAAAGAAAACAAAGAATACACAATGCTCGATAAGATCATAGAAAAAAGTAAAGATGCCTGAAAATCATAATGATCAATAGCCACAATAACAACAGCAACCACAACAACAACAGACACCTCAAACACTTGAAAGTAGTGTTAGAATATCTACCAAGATAAGTAGACCCCCTGAACGATACTCTCCTTCATTATATTATTTATGGTTGACTGATTTTGGTGAACCAGAATGTTATGAAGAAGCAATGCGAGTAGAAACTAAGAAGAAGTGGGAGCTAGCCTTGAAAGACGAGATGGAATCCTTGGTACATATCCAGACTTAGAACTTAGTTATGTTGCTTGTATGTAAAACAACATTCTATAATAAATGGGTTTACAAGTAAAAAGAAGAACATGGAGGTAGAAAAAGGTATAAAGATAGACTAGTGGTGAAGGGGTTTACACAAAAGAAAGGTATAAACTTTGATGAAATATTTTCTCCTATTGTTAAAATGACTTCAATTAGAACTATTTTAAGTCTAATAGCAACAAATTATTTTCATCTTGAGCAGTTAGATATAAAGACGACCTTTCTCCATGGGGATTTGGAGGAATATATCTATATGTAGTAGCCACAAGGGTATGATGTCAAAGGGAATGAGAAATTAGTGTGTAGGTTCAAAAAGAGCTTGTATGGCTTCAAAAAGGCACCAAGGCAGTGGTATCTAAAATTTGACAACTCTATGTCTAAACAAGGTTATGTTAGATGTCCTTCTAATCATTTTTTTTAACTCGAAAGGAAAAATTATGGCACCTGTATTATATTGTTATTATATGTAGATGACATGCTTGTTGTAGGGTCTAACATGCAGGAAATAAATGCGCTCAAAGGAAAATTGGCAAATTCATTTGCAATGAAGGATTTTGGTGTTGCAAAACAAATACTTGTTATGAGAATAACTAAAGGTGGGAAAAATTGCAAATTAACATTGTCTTAGAGTGAGTACATACAAAATGTGTTGGAAACATTTAATATGCAGAATGCAAAACCAGTTACTACACCTTTTGCTAGCCACTTCAAACTAAGTTAAGAGATGTGTCCCAAGACTTAGGAATAGGGAAAATTTTAAGAACCCCCCCTAAATTTATATGTATAATAAATGGGCAAATCTCCTTGGTATATAAGAAAAATTGAAGATGATTTTATCAATAATATAATATGTATATATAATGTTTTGGCGAATCTCTCACCAGGCATGGCGAATATTTTACTCAATTATAAAATATTGTAAGATCTTGGCGAGTATTTCACTAAGTAATAAAAATTTGTAAAGTCCTAGTGAATCTTAGCATTATGAACTTTTAGAGAATTTTTTGAAAAAGTATAACACCATATATGACTAGAGCCAAATGGTGGTAATATCACTGTTTTTTTCACATGTCCACGACATGGAACTTGTTTATAAAATTATAAAAAAGCCAACCAAGTCCCTTATAATATGCAGGTAATCTTATAATAGAGTTTGATACCTCTATTATGCTTGTCTTCATTCAAGTGTCATAGCTACTATACTTAACATTGTGAATCACAACTCTCTCAGAACTCAACTCTATAGTGTAATTAAAACCTTTGGAAATTGAATCTGACAAGTCTATAAAAATGATTAGTGAAATAGAAGCTTTTGTGAATAAGCCCACTAACTATCACTACTAAAAAATCAATATAGACTATCAAGTCTTCCATCTTGATCACAATCATGCTCACGATCAACGAAGCGCGACCACCTGGCCTGATATAATGGCCATCATAGCTTCCAATAATCAACAACCACCTTGCAACAACATCCTAGCTCATGTCTCATGAATTTTATTCATCAATATTAACTTATATAAATCTTATAACGATAATATGAGAATCCTCTCCATATTAATTGTTAATACAAGGGTAAAGGAAATTTTTTAGCTCAAGGCACTAGCCAATACCAACTTTGGTATTTGTGACCCCTTTGTAGGGATGCACCTACCCTGCCCCATTGGGCTTCTGCCTTGTAACATATTTCAAGGATCACAAGAATTTCCAATATTCCTACTCCATGAGACACACTTTATATGCTATACATAGTGAATGGAAAAGAAGCAATATAGGACACAATTTCACAGAAGGAAGAAAAATCTTAGCCAGTCAATATCAAAATCTTAACCACTGATTAATAAAGAATAACAAGTAATGTAATGAATTGTATGGGAAACAAGTATGGCTTCTCTTTGAAACCATAGACTCTTATCAGAATGCAATCTTCTAGGAGATACTAGTCTCATGTCTTCCAGATTTCATTCATCTCTCTCATCTCAATGATGACCCTAGGTATAGGTTTCTCATGTACTTGTTGGTACAAAATTGATACAAAGAACTAAAGATAATGTAGAATTATCATGTTGTTTGGGGTTTTTCTTAGAGAAAAAATCCACTTGATGGTAGGCAATACAGTATTGGTAGTGTCAACTAACCTTTGGTCTAAGTGCTCTAAGAAGCTATAGTTCTAGTGCACGAAAATGTAAATGATGTATGATTAGTATCTAAAGGAATTATTGGAATGGAAATTTTTGAAGTAATGATGGATGCCATATGAAAGATACTATGGAAAATCAAACAAAGAGCAGGTAGTGGTGACAAGGTGACACAAGGCAATGAGGGAACTATTGACGAGCTGAAATGTAATGCCAACAACTAGGGGGTCTCCCAAGTGTGAAGTCTCAGTTACACCTCACATCCTTTGGGATAGGATCCCCATCTGGTATGTGGGCCCCACTATCACCATGAATGTTTCCTCTCTTGGTTATTAAATGAGAAGGTGTTAGAGTGGGGTCAAGAATGAAATTCCTAGACAGCGAAACAAAACCAACCCAAGATTGGAAAATTCTAAAAAGAGGTACAAACAAGTCTCTGTAGCAATAAGAATAGGTATTCCATGAGAGTGATCAGTAAACCCAATCAGGCATACATAAATAAGAACATGCCAGAAGCCAATTGCAAAATAGTTCACAATAGATCGCTGGCATGGAAAGAAATAAGCAAACAAAGATTCGAAAGAAAAACATACATGCAACAACTATGAACCAATATATAACATATTGCATATATGAAATCACACATACAATTGTAGTGAAAATACCAGACAAACAATAAAACCACCATGAGTAAGCATGGGAATCAATGTCAAACATGAAGAACATTTTATTAATATTGCTACAACTTCAAGTACATATCCTTCCATTGGTTAAAACCTAATAGTGGAACATGGGCTTCTCATACCATTTCTCAATGCAAAACCCTAGCCTCATTGCAACTCCACTTTACTAACTATCAAGAGTTGAGTGCCTCTAGCTCTCAAGAATAAATCATCTATCTAATACTAGCCTCAAATCAAGTGCTAAAGTTCCTTTCAAATGAGGCATGAGAGTCTCTTTATAGAAGTGAGAAGGGTGATCTTTTACCTACCTCCGTGACTCTCCCGTACCCTCATGACTCTTGAACTTCCTCACCCTTCTTTCATGCACATTACCTATTATGTTCCCAATCTATTTGTACATAGGTGGGAATTATGATGAGAAATATGTACATATTGACAGAAGAGTAATTGTGAGAAGAATGGGGAGGGTTGTTGAAAACCTAATGCTTTCTGTTGATGCTACGGTGATGTGGAACTTTCATGAAATGGTGAATGGGGAGGTGAAGTTCACTAGTTATATTAAATGTCTATAACTTGTATAATTCCTCATGGTGACTTATAATTCCTCATCATGACATTTTTGGGCTGATTCTTCGAAAATTCAACCTTGCTAGTGAGTTGTACATTCCATGATCACCTCAAAGTGCTAGAGATAAATGATCACTGAATTCATCTTCAAAACACACAAAGATTAATTAGAACTTAATACCTTTTGTATATTTTAATAAAATAAGAAAAAATCATTGCAAATAAGAATGATTCATTATTCAAATTTCTTAATCCAATTGGTGGCATGATCGTTTTCATTTCCTTCAACATCATTGCGTGATTTGTATCCTTTTGCAATTCATGGCTATAATTCCTACATACTATATTATCAGGTTGGCACTTTCTATCACATCTCTATGTGTAATCAATGAGTAGATCCAAAGTCGGGTCATTCTTGGCACAAACTGACATGGGGAAGCATCGAACAAAGGATTCATTATCCCCTTCTATCTTGTTGGTATGGACTCACATCAAGCTAGATAAAAACATGTCATAGATAGTGACCAAATGGTTGCCACTATCATTATTCATGTTGTTATCACTCAGAAGTCTTCCCTAGAAGTTATCAAAAGAAGGAATAATCCGAGGTAACCACAAACCTAATCTTTTAGACTCAGGTTATAGCCAACCTAAGTCTAGAGAGGGCTCTCTCTTTATGATTTATCTTTGTTGGAAAAAGATTTCAGGCTAGTTCTTAGTGTTCATGATTGTTTTGTTTTGATTGGATGGTGGAATTAAGAAGACAGATGGGCAGAGTAAGTATTTAGGCCACTGGGCTATGGATTCAATCAAGAAAGGCTTAACTGGATTTGATCTATCACTAAGGTAAGAGTGCATAGGGCAAGCTAGCACAACAGAAGCAAATCTGGAGGTTTAAATGAATGAAGTAGTCCTAACCAAGGCAAAGGGCAGCGAAGGATCCTTAATCAGGATTAAGATAAAGAAAGGAAGGATGATCAGTAGCAAAGGGAAATGAAGAATCCTTTACTATGGACCAAAGGGGTGGTAAACTATGGAAGTAAGGGAGCAATTAAGAATTGCCAGACCAAGACAGTTTAGTAGAAAACATAAATAAAGCAAACAGTTAAAACATAGAGCACTTAAGCTAATTCTGATGATATCATTTCTTGTTTGCTTTAAAGATTTTATAAGAAACACGTATGAATATTCATAACATGAAGAGAAGACAATATTTAAACATGAAGAGATAATACTTATTTGTTCCAACTATGCACAAGAATCCAGTGAAATGTCGTTAGCTTTATTTCATATCCGGCAAAACTAGTTCAGTCTTGAGTACAATAGCTCCTTGGCTCCAAAATGAAATGTCTATAGAAATGTATTTTAATCCACACTAATTACTTCAATTTGTGAAGTATATATACAAAAATTGATACAAAATATCTCATAACCATATGAGAATTATTCTAGGAAACAAAAAATATCTTCAACACAAACATAGAGATAGATGGAGAATTGTTTTCTTGTTGTCCCTTTTATTGTGACTATGTTGGCTGTTGTAACTCAGATTTTGCTCTTTCAGTTGCTTTGTGGTTATGTGTTGGAATAACTTTCTATCTTCTACCTACTGATACTCTTTACCTGTTCTTCTTTGATCATGTCTTACCTGTTTTACCTGGAAGCCATGTTTTACTATGTAGATTTATTGTAGTAACTTATAGTAAATCAGTCACATTTGTCCACCATTCACTGTCAGGTAATTTCATCCTTACCATTTTCTTGTAAATCTCATCAGCTTCTGTGTAGTTAGAGAAATTTGGTTTCCTTGTGAATAAGTGCTTGACTTCATGCTCTATGTAGAACAGATTCTCCAAGCCATCATAAAGTACCTTTCCAGTGGGCAAAGATTTCACCCCTAAAGTACTAGCTTGGCTTCGGGCCATCTTGTTTAACTTTTCAACGTAATATTCCTAGGTCATCAACTTGTCATGTATTCCCATAGGACTGGGAAGTCCTTTTTCTCTTAAGATGCCATACTTTAGCATAAAGTTGTCAATGTCTTCTTGGATGCTCTGACATATTTTCTCTAGATTGAGCATCAGGTTCCTTTTGGTGAGAACCTTTTTTATTTCTATAATTGTTGTTGTTCTGTCTTCTATCTCCAGTTCATCAAGATGATATCTATTTTTTCTATTCAAAAATGTGATAAACTGATTGGCTTCTTCAGGTTTATTTCCCAATCCTTCCACTGTCTTGTGGATTGCTTCTGTAGCCATTTTGACTAATTTAGCTTGTTCAAAAATAATCTGAATAGAAGGCCAAACATCATTGATGGAATCAATGATGTTAGCCCAAATAATTTCTTTCATATCTCCCAATGTCTCTTGTTATGTTAAGTCATTTTCAAGGGCTTTTATCCTTTCTACCATCCTCTAGTTCTTCTGAGCTTCTTTCTTCTGTTGCATTTGTGCAAGTTTACAATTGGTCTCTAAACTTGTCACTTTTTCTTTAAGTTTCTTAAGCTTAGTGGCCTGGATACTCATTTCTTCCATGGCCTTGATCAATTCTGCATTTTTCTCTATGCTGGCTGATGTACCTATATCTTCTGAAGTACCTATGACTAGAAAAGTTGTTGCTCGTGGAATTGTTGGTGCTAATTTAGCAGCCAAGGTGGAGGGCACTGCTATGGAAACTATAGGTATTAAAGTCTGAGGAGTGGTGGCCAGCTCACTCTGCTTGGACTGTATCAATTTATCCAATTATTTTTCAGTTTCCTTCAATTTTTCATTCAACTTAAGGATTAGGTCCATAAGGTCTTCCTCCTTTTATGTTTCCAACACTTTAGCTATTTGAGGATGATGTAGAGGGGGAATTTTAAGCTGCTTCTTCAGTGCAACTATGTCATCATTTTTCTTCTTTATAAGCTTCTCTACAGCTTTCACATCCTTGGGATCATGTCCCAGGTCTATGACCAAGTCCAATAAGGACTTTATTTTGTTGTCTTTGGCTTGAGAAGAGGCCTTCTCGAACTGGAATTGTGCTAATATATTATTCAACGAATTCTAGAGTTGGTGGGCTATAATTTATTTCTTGGTCAAAGTGGAGTAAACCATTTCATCGGTTTTCTTATGTAATTCAATTTGGTCAATAGGATGGATATCCTTTGCCAATACCTCAAAACCTATTTTAAGATAATCTACCATTGATTTAGGTTGTTGTATGGTTGGCTTCAAAAAACTCATCTGCATTTTCCCTTCTTTTATGTCGAAGGCTGACATTAGCTTTGTTTGGTTTGTTGGAGCCATCTTCAGATATTGTGCATAACATTGCACCTTTAGCCTTTCATTCCTTGCTTTGATTTCCTTGTATTTTTCCTTGATATCTAGGCTCTGTCTAGTAGGAGCCCTGAAAGAGGACACTTCCACAGTCTATTGCCTTTCCAACATTTGAGCATATGAGGTGGAAGGTTCTTGTGTACCTACTGAAGGAGTGGTATGCATGTTTTCTGTCCTTTCTTCTCCTAAAGTTCCTGTGGTTTCCTTAGTGTATTCTTGCTCTGCAAATGGATTCAACCTTTTCCTCTTAACATAGGTTTGGGCAACAGGTCTGCTACATGGAGTGGCCTCCTCTCTGTCTCTTTTGAGATTCCTCTCCTCATTTATAGGAGTCTGCAATATAGGAGGATTGCTCATGATTTGTTCAAGTTGAGAAAGTTCCTCTAAAATCTCAGGCTTTTCTGATTCTTCTGCTTGCTCTGATTTCCCTGATGGACCTAGTTTCTCTGATGGTCGTTCTTCTATTGTCTGGCCACTATGTCCCTGTGATTGCTTTGGAGATTGAGACTCTCTTAGCACCTATACAAAGGAGTCCTCATCAAGTCTTCTATCTAAATCTATCAATACATTATCAATAGTGACCTTTGTGTTATCTCGACCTATCAAAGTGTTTTCAACCCATTCAATTTGGTCTGCATATTGTTCAATTTCATATATTCTATGGTGGATGTAAGGAGATAGTTTATTCTTTTGTCTCCTATTACAAATGAAGTCTAAGGGGTCATAATTCCATATAAAACTATGTTTTATTTTCAATCTCTAGAGGATTTCATCTGCTTCCTTTCCTGCTTCCCTACTTTTACAAATAAATGGGCCCAGCTAAACTTTTATTCTATGCTGGGCTTTCTTCTTGGCTTTCAGCAAATTTACCTCATCTGAATTGATCATTTTCCTGTAGTACTCCAGAGAAAACAATCTCATGGGGAGGTACTATGGCATTTTTAAGGTGGCAATTCACATCCATAGATTCTAATTTCAGTGTGGTTTTGGTACAAGTACCAATCCCCCACCTTGTATTGCTTTGACAACTGTAGGACTCTCCTGATGTCTACACTAATTCTGGGGCAGGGTTTCCTAGTAGCATAGTTGTCGCAGGGTACACACAGAGGTCTATGAAGTTGGTATAAGAGTATTGAGAATCAAATTAATGGATCAATGAAGTCCAGAAGATCACTAATCTGGGGTGCCTCTGGTATCAAGATTTTGGAAGGCAATTGGAAATCTATCAGTTTAGTAATACAAGAATAAATGATATAAAACTGAATAATAGTTGAAAACTCTTTCATTTTCCAGTCTCATGAATTGATCATGCATTTTGTCAGTAATAAACTTAGTATAATCAAACATGATGGTTGGTGGTTGGCGAGGAGAGTAGATGGACATAAAGGATATTATGATTTCATCAACAAATTCACTTGTGGTGTAGCCTAGCACATTGGATATCATGTTTATGATGTCTCGACCAAGGTTGGAGAATATAGCCAATAAATAAGGGGGAGAGTCTTTTGGGATGTACTATTCTTCTCTGACGAAGGTCTGGAATAACTGAGCCAGTCTGATTGATGTGAGGGTAGGGTATCTATTCAACATATATCTAATTGAGGGAGGAGTCAAATTTTGGCTTGGTTGTAACTGCAGCATTTGGTTAATGGATTCAGCAGTGATAGTAAACAGAACAAACTGGTCAAGGGTTCTTACTGCCCTTTGGATAGGATCATATTTCATGTGTCAGTAATGTACAAGCTGTGGGAATATCTGCACTCTGGGGAACTGGTACTTTGGTAAACCTAATTCCAAAAGTCCAATGGAGTATACCTAATTTAAGTACTGGTCTTTGTACTTGAAGAAAAGTTTCAAAGGGGATTTTGAGACAGAGGTATCTTTAATCTAGAAACCTTTGTCTGCAAGTGGGAGATGGTCTAAATCCTTATGGGGAGTAGTAATGGGCATGATATTTAATGCAATTTGGAATTCCATCCTTGGTTCTTGTGGATTCAAGGATGAGGACAAAGGTTTTCAGGGAATTTGGGAAAAATTGGTCTCTTACGAAGTATTTCAGGATTACCAGGCAGCTTAAGTTACTAAATTACTTAGTATTTAAAGCAATTTTGTTCAGGTTTGGCAAGAAAACAAGGTTTCTCAGTGGAAATGGGGTAAATACCTGGTTTCAGCTTTCGAATGGAGTAATGGTGACTATGCATTGTTGGTAGGAAGTGCACAGGTCTGCAAGGTGGTCTGGAGTTCAACAGCAGTGGAAAGTTGACAATTTGCAGCAAGTTGATAGTTGAACGTACTCTGTGCTTTGCATGGAAGTCAAAATGTTCTTTTCACAATAAAAAACGAAAAAAAATATAAGTTTTTTGGTTTTACATGTAAAGTCAATGTTATTGGCGGGTACATCAGGAAAATGACAGTTGGCACCAACCGGGATGTGACGTTTTGGCATGTAGCAGAGGTGGCAAGGAAAATTTATCGCACAGATATTTGGGATAAGTGGTTTTGGGGGGAGGCCGCTTGATGCCATTTATCGGGCACCACATAGCGACGGGGTGAATAGTGAAACCACTCACATCGGGCACGTAAAGTTCGCCCTTCAGAGGCTGCCCGATATGAGTGTCGACCGTTGGATCTCAAGGGGTTAGATTGCACGGTGATTGGGGTGGTGATTTGACTGAAGGTTTAATGGAGGGGCCCAATGGGGTTTTAATGAGTGGAAGGGTTAATTAAATGTGAATTAGGGAGGCTTAATGATGTCAGGGGTGATTTCATTGGCAGGGAAAGATTTAATTAATCACTCATTGACTAATTACTCTTTTTATTGGGTGGAGGGTTATGGTTCTTAATTAGTCGTTGATCGACTAATTAATCCATTTAATTAATTTACTAATAATGTTTATATTTCAAAACTCGGGGTGAGATACTAACATATGGGATTTTAATAAAACATACGGGAAAGGGGTTTATTTTTGGGAGTTAAATAAATATAATGAAAATTAAAGTTAATATGAAATGAAAGTGGAAAAGTGGGTCTTTGCGCTAAGTATAATGTGTTGAACATGTATTTACATGTTCACAGCTACACATTATAACTTAGGATAAATCCATTTTTATGGGTTTTTGTGGAAAAGGGGCTTTGTATAGGGGTAATTATTTTCCTTAGGCAAATGATGATTTCACCTTAGGAAAAAGGATTTTTTAGATGAAATGAATGAGTTATGGAGGCGTCGATGTTGGTAATGGGGTTTTAGTACTTAAACCCTATAAGTTATTGGGTCGAGGGTACGATCCCTCCAGAAATCAGAGAAATGCTCTAAGCCCCTTTAACGTAAGGTTTTAGGTACTTATGCTTTTACTTATGGGAAATTAGTAAACTTAAAGGTAAAATGAATGGGGAAATTAATCACTTCACTTTGTAATTGTTCATTTGTCATCCATACTTTTAGAAACTTGATGATGAAAGTAAATGACATGATTTTACCCAATCAATCACCATAATTATGCAACCATCTAACTACTTACCCATCTACTCATCCTACCATTTTTTCTACTCTTTATTACGGTGCACTTAAGCTGGAAAACCCTTATCAAAACATTTTTCTTTTCTTTTATAATAGAAATCTATCTAATTCTATCCTTATTACATCCAAGGGCTCAGATTAAACTGTTGAGCTCCTTTTATTTCCTCTACCTATCTACTTATCTATCAAGATTAAACAGTTTGGTCATATTTTATTCTCTATCTCTAAGCATAAAATTCAAAACATGGAACAACCAAGTTTAAATTGTTTGGTTACCATGGATTGTGGCATAAATAACAAGTTGCACACTCATTATTGTACAAAATGTAAAATAGCAGTGGCATTTGGACTTGCACACTTTCATGGTATTTTTTTTTTTTTTCTTGGGGTTCATTTTTTCATCTTTTTTTACCTTTTTTAATATTTTTGTCCCTTGATTTTTCTTTTGGAACATACCCTCTTTACATTTTTTTTTTTTAATATGGAAAACATTTTCAGAAAGCAAAGGTATGTACATATTACAGTTTTGACCTCAGCTATTCAAAAATTATGACACCTATTGGTATAGGTACATAATAGTGGCTCCACTTGGGGATGGCATTTCCTAGTGAAATGTCAAGAACCAGTAAATCAATGGCCTTCTGGATTTCTGTGATCTTACACTGCAAATTTTCCTTTTACTTTGCTACTTTATTGATATTTATTGATAGTGAAACTTTTAGGGCCTTCTCTTCAGGCTTCAACTCCAAAAATTTACCATCCAATCCACACTAAACTTTATGAAGGATATAATATGTACAAGTGATTAGTAAAATCATTGACTAGAATCTATATAGTGCTTAAGCATCCAACCATTGACTGGTCCTCCTTCTACTTCTACACCATCCAATTCTTTGAGAAAATAAGCATTGTTACCTCTAAAAGCATAAATAATGTAAGGGCCTTTCCATAGGAAGTCAAACTTTCCATGTTTCCCTTTATCTTCCCTTCTTGAGTCCCATTTCAAGACTTTATCTCCTAGATAGAAATATTTTGACTTGGTTCTTTTGTCAAAAGTTTTCTTAATTCTTTCCTGCACAATCTGGGATCTCATATACACCTCCTCCCTAGTCTGCTGCAAGTGAATTGTCTGATTGATCCTCCTTTGAATATCATTTGGCTCAACTTGTGCTTCTTGGAGTAATTTCATCACTATTGTTCCCAAATAAGATGGGAAAACAGCTTCCATTCCATAGACTAACTGGTAGGGACTGGTACCAATAGATTTCTTTGTGGTGAGTCTATCTGCCCACAAGGCATTTACTAGTTTCTTGTTCCAGGTTTTCTTGCTATCTTCCAATAGTTTTTAAATGATATTCATTAAGCTCTTATTGGAAGACTCTGCAAGTCCATTTCCTTGGGGATAGTATGCTATGGAGTGTCCAGGGGTTAGGTGTATTTGTTGCATTAATCAATCATCCTATTTTATTTAAAGGTTGCTACATTTTCTGTGATGATTTTGGTGGGGCAACCAATTCTAGACAAAATATTGGCCTCAAGAAAACATATTATGATAGTATCAGTGGCTTGTCTTGAGGTTATGGCTTCTATCCACTTTGTAAAATAATCTGTGGCAGTTAATATTTATCTATGTTAGGCAAAGGAAGGGGGATGAATTTCACCAATGAAGTCTAGACGCCATTGTTGAAATGGTGTTCCAGTAGATATAGGTTTCAAAGGTAATGGTAGTAGTTTTCTTTTTGCTTCAAAGATTTGACATTTATGGCATGAGGTTACAAACTTTTTCACATCAGAAAATAGAGTGGGCCAATAAAAACCAACTCTTAATACCTTATTAGTTGTTGTCTTCCAATAGAGATGTCCCCCACAGTCATCTGCATAAAATTATTGTAATATTTTGTCAGATTCTTCCTTCAACAAACAATTTAGAAGGATGCCTTCATGATTTTTCCAAAATAAAGCATTATCAATTATGAAAAACTTCAAAGAATTCATTTTTAAGAACCTGATTTTAGTCCTAGAAAACTCTGGAGGAGCTTGAAAGTTTTGTAAAACATATATAATGTCATCATACCATGGTGAATCTATAAAGGCTTGGTTGATTGTGGAGTCGCTATCTCCTCTTCATTATCTGGTTCTACAATGAAGTTTATGTCTAGGACATGGTAGTTTGATTCAGCTATGAGCTTGGCTAAACCTTGGCCTTTGATCAATTTTGTAGGTTTAATATCTAAATCATACTCTAATATTGTATCTATCCACTTCCCTCTCTTTCCATCAGGTCCATCCTATGTTAGAATGTCTTTGACTACAGCATTGGGAACATAAGCTACTATATGAGAGTACATGATATACACTGAAATATTTAATAGCTTTAACTAAAGCAAAAGCTTGCTTTTCCATTATATTATAGTTTAAAGGTGCATCTCTTAGGGCTCTACTAAAGAAGGCTATTGGCTGTTCAAAACCCTGATCATTTTTCTGCAGTAGGATTGCAACAATTGTATGTTCTGAGGCGAAAGAAAAATGATGAAATCTCTATCAAACATGGACTGATGAGAACTGGTGTTTGGGTCAGGGCCAATTTGATGTCTTCAAATGACTTTGTAGCCTCTAGACTCCATTTAATAGTCGAATAATTCTTTAACATGTTGTTTAGTAATCTAATTAACTTAACTAAATTAGAGATAAATCTCCTCAAAAAGTTTATTTTGCCTAAAAATGCTTGATGTTCTTTGATGTTCCTGGGATGTGGTATCTGCAAAATGGCTTCAATTCTTGTTGGGTCAATTCGAATACCATATTTGGAGATAATGTGGCCAAGTAATTTCCCTTCTTCGAACCCAAACAAATATTTTTTAGGATTAAGAGAAATTCCATATTTCCTACATTTAGTAAAGACCTGCCTAAGATGATCCAGGTGTTGTTGATCTGATTTAGAGAATACTGTGATATCGTCTAAGAAGATTAGCAAGAAATCATGGATTTCTTTAGAAAAGGTTATGTCCATTGCTCTTGGAAAGGTGGCCCCTGCATTTTTTAACCCAAATGGCATTTTCACATACATGAAAGTGCCCCATGGTGTAGTGAATGTAGTCTTTGCTTGATCATCTGGGTGGACTAGGATTTGGTTATAACCAGAGAACTCATCTAGCATTGAGATTCTGGTGGAACCTACTACCCTATGTAATATGTGATCCATTTTAGCGAGAGGATAGTTATCTTTAAGTGAAACTTTGTTTAAGTTCCTAAGGTCAACACACAATCTAATTTCGCCAGTTTTCTTTCTTGTAGGCAACAAGTTAGAAACCCAGTCTGAGAACCTAATTAGTGCAATAATCTGAGCTTCATACATTCTTTTGATCTCCTTTTCAATAGAAGGTATTAGAATAGGGTTGATCCTTCTAAGCTTCTGTTTAAAAGGATTTTGGTTTTCTTTTAATGGAATGGTGTGTTGTATTATTCCAATATCATAGGATTTTAGGTCCTCATAATTCCAGGAAAAAACATCTTGGAATTCTTTCAGCAGTTCCATACACATCACTTTTTCATTGGGAGGTAATGATTTCGAAATTTTTATTAGTTTGGGATCTTCTTCAGAACCTATGTTACATTTCTCAATGTCTAATTTCAAGGCTTCCATTTTAGGCTTTTTAGGAACATCATTTTAATCAAATAAGTCCTCAAAAGGAGTTAATCCTTTGGGTAAAAAATTGTCTTTAAGGTTGACGACTTCAGTTTCTTCATCAATTGCTTCATCAATTTCCTTTTGTTTTAGGTTTTGAATATCTGATTTTGTAAAAATTTTCGGTTGAAATCTATCTATTTGATCATATTCTACTTTGTTAATCTCTACTTCATCAGTGTAATCAAAATCTAATGCTATGTTTGTGTCTATGTTGCTATTTACAAATTCATTGTCTAAAGTTAAAAAATTGTTAATTTGTTTATCATTCTTGAATAGTTGATAGTTCTTTAAGTTGTCAGGAATAGCAGGTCTATGCCTATTCTCAGCAGTGTACTGATGGTTAGGTTGAAAAGGCAACTTACAAGTACTAGCAAACATGGCTAAGCTGTGATCTTGCATGTTGTGTTTTCTTGGGATTACAGCAAGCTTTGTTTCTAAAAAAGTATTAAGTATTTCTATAAATGTACCTCTATAAAATCCTAACCTAAGATCCATAGTCATATAATTAGCATTAATTCGTTTGATTACCAACTCAGAATCTCCCACAATAGAGACTCTTATGGCTCCTAATATTTTGACTATTTTCAAACCTAACATAAGTGCTTCATATTCAGCCATGTTGTTTGCACATTTAAAGTTCAATTTGTAGGCATGACCTTCTGTAGGATCATTTTCTAAGTTGTGAATCCATACACTTACTCCTGCACCTAGCTTGTTGGCTAACCCATTGAATTCAAGATGCCAAAGAATTTCATGTTTATAATTTTCACTATCTGGGGGGAATGAAATCTTTCTTGACTAAGGTATCTAGGTCATCTTTTTTATTTGAAATCTCATGAATTTGGAAATTTTGATTTTCTTTTAATACTGCAATTTCTTTTGGTTCTATTGTTATGATGCTTGAAGTGTCTTCTTTATTAGTTTCAGCATTGTAAAGTATGAAAGAATCAATATCAGAATGTACTTAATATATAGGAAAGTTTTAAGGCCTCTCCTATGTACTTACTACATACTTCATCAGAGTCTCTCTATATAGTTTCTTGGGATGTCCAAAGACTGATATGGTAGCATACGACATGTCAGGTTGCAGAGACCCTTGGATTTTGCACCCCAAGACCTAGACAACAACATATTGTACTTAGGTGGTATATCAGCAACAACTATGTCCATAAGTATGGTCTTAGTAGGGTAATTAACTAGGGAAACACACAAATATTTTATAAGCCCTAAGAACATAACTTAGCTTGAATCAAAGAAGAACAGATCCTTGTAAGGCCTGGTGATATCCAAGTTTAGATTTTCCATTACAGACTTAGGCATAAGATTGTCTGAAGCCCCAAAGTCAAGCATGGCATTATTTAGGATTTTATTGTGGATGTTAAGGCTGACGTAGAAGGGTGGTATCCCTCTTTCCACTAGCTTCCCATTCACATCAGGTCCAAAAATTAACTCAGGTTGATCATCAAAAAGGTTCACAGAGTTTTCATTCTCACGGAAGTTTAAAGATTTACTTATTTGAGATTTGTAAGTTTCATGTTTAACCAATTCTATCAGAGGCATTGAGATTTTGAGTTTGGCCACCTCTACTCCCAATTTGAAAGGCAGAGAGGGAACTTGTCTGTTTGAGCATTTGAAATTTTAGCACCAAGGTTTTGAGTAGTCTGCTATTCTTTTTCATTGTTTGGAGTGTTCTTAATTGGATTTTATAATATAATTTTTGGAGGTTGTTCCACGGTTCCTTTGAGGGGGACTGAAGTGGAAGGTTGTTCATTAGAAGATTGGTCATTTGTTACATCTTCAATGGTGGGACTAGGCGGGTTTTGATGTGGTCTAGAAAGGATTTACAGGGTTTTAGTAACTTGAGGATTCTGATTTGTAGCTTTTACTTTCTTAGGTTGGTTAGGTACTTCTTTTTTATTTTGATCAGGAATATCAGTGTCCTATTTGCTTCTTAAATTGTATTGTTTATGAACTTTGAAAATAAAAGTGTCATACCCTTGCTTATAGTCGAAAGATTCTCCAGTTTGAGTCTGTAAATGTTGAAGCATGTATAATTATTGGTCATCCTGAGTTAGAAAAATAGTTTCTTCATCATCTAACCCCATTAGGTTGATTTGGGTGTCTATCTCAGGGTCTTCTTGGTGGGAAGTTTCATCATAATTTTCTTGGAAAGGTGGTCTAATGTTCTGATCAAGCCCATTTTTACCAATGTTTTGGTTCTGGTTCTTCTTAAAGTTTGGATTCCTTACTGGATTTTCTTGTTGGTTATCCCAGTGAGGTTTCCTTTCAATGACTTCTATTCTATCCATCAATATTTCCATACCCTTAGCTAAAGCATCCATTTTTTATCAAAGGGTGAAGTTTCATCTTTCAAGGGTATTCTTCTCCCATTTCTAACCCTAGCCCTTTTGGATAGCATATTAGCTTCTATGCTAACTGCTACACTTTGCATATCTTCAAGTGTTGGGGGATTCCTTTCTCTAAGTTGAAAAGCCATATATATGTCAAATCTGTCTGGAAAATTAATCAAGGCTAAGCCAGTTGGAGGCCTAAGATCAAGTGGGATTTCATTATACACATTGTTAAACTTGGTACAGTAGTCCTGAACAATTTTGTTTGGTCCCCTTTTAAGGTTTTCATATTTAGATAGAATTTGAAGGGGGTTCTTTTTCTTCTCCCACCTATTTAAAAATTGTTGGTAAAGAACATCTAAACTATCTATACTTTGAGGGGGCAAAGATCTAAACCATGTATTCACTTCTCCAGCTAGAGTTTGGATAAATATTCTCATTTGGACATTTCTTATGTCAATTTCATGTAGTTTGAAATAATCTATCATTTTCTTAGTGTGTTGTTGTGATGTGTAGGTTTCAGTGCCATCGAATAAGGTAATTTTACTCTGCTAATCTGCTAGCAATACACCTTGAGATGCAGGCATTATAAGGGGGGCATATCTAAGTGTCATAGCTCTAGGTTGGACAAGATTGAGAACAAGAGTTGGGGTAATAGGAGGATTTGAGACAACAAGGGGAGTTGTAGTAACAGGGATAAGGGTTATTTGAGGGGTAGTGATGGGTTGATGGGGAAGTGAAGGTATGAATGGAGATGAGGGATGATCTTCAGAAGTGTAGGGAAACAGTGGTGAGCTAAAAGATGTTAAAAAACTTCAGGGATTCTATTAGTGGTAAGGGATGACTGAGGGGAGTTCAGAAGGTACTGGTCAATTGAAAAATTGGCTCATTGGACTTCAAGTTCTCTTGTGAATTCTAGATCTAGGATTGTGTCCACAAGTTCACTCTCAGGCTTAGTTTTAAACAAAGATAGATCAAAATACTTGTCAAAATGGATGTATTCAATGAATAACCACTCAGCAGGGCAAGAATTGGATCTAAAACAAGTGTAGGGCTTACTGAACTTTCTTGTCTTCTGATTATTCTCAGAATAAGGTTGGGATTGTCAAATACAAGGGGAGGATTTGGATCAGGGTTGGCCCTGGTATAATCAGATCTCCCTGAAGCCATATTTCAAGCTTTTTATGATTATTTTTCTTTTTATGAAATTTTTTGAAATAAATGCTAATAACCCTTTAAGATGCTTAAAAATAAAAATTTGAATTTCTCAAAGGTTTAAGGCTGGGGTTTTGGAGTCCCCAGTATGGTCACCACTATGTTATCACTCAGAAGTCTTCCCTAGAAGTTATCAAAAGAAGGAATAATTTGAGGTAACCACAAACCTAATCTTTTAGACTCAGGTTTTAACCAACTTAAGTCCAGAAAGGGCTCTCTCTTTATGATTTAACTTTGTTGGAAAAATATTTTAGGCTAGTTCTTAGTGTTCATGATTGTTTTGTTTTGATTAGATGTTGGAATTAAGAAGACATATGGGAAGAGGAGGTATTTAAGCCACTAGACTATGGAGTCAATCAAGAAAGGCTTAACTGGATTTGATCTATCACTAAGGTAAGAGTGCACAGGGTAGGCTAGCACAACAAAAGCAAATCTACAAGTTTAAATGAATGAAGTATTCCTAATCAGGGCAAAGGGTAGTGAGGGATCCTTAGCTAGGATTAAGATGAAGAAAGGGAGGATGATCAGTAGAAAAGGGAAATGAAGAATCCTTTACTATGGACCAAAGGGGGGGTAAACTATGGAAGTAAGGGAGAAATTAAGAATTCTCAGAACAAGGCAGTTCAGTAGAAAACATAAATAAAGCAAACAGTTAAAACAAAGAGCACTTAAACTAATTCTGATGATGTCATTCCTTGTTTGCTTTAAATATTTTATAAGAATCACATATGAATATTCATAACATGGAAGAGAAGACAATATTTAAACACAAAGAGATAATACTTATTTTTTCCAACCGTGCACAAGAATCCAATGAAATGTCCTTAGCTTTATTTCATATCTGACAAAACTAGTCCAGTCTTGAGTACAATAGCTCCTTGGCTCCAAAATGAAATGTCTAGAGAAATGTACTTTAATCCACACTAGTTACTTCAATTTGTGAAGTATTTATAAAAAAATTAATACAAAATATCTCATAACCATATGATAATTATTCTAGGAAACAAAAAAATATCTTCAACCAAACCTAGTGACGGATGGAGAACTGCTTTCTTGCTGTCCCTTTTATTGTGACTGTGCTAGCCGTTATAACTCGGATTTGGCTCTTTCAGTTGTTTTGTGGTTATGTGTTGGAATCACTTTCTATATTCTACCTACTAATACTCTTTACCTATTCTTCTTTGATCATGTCTTACCTGTTTTTCCTGGAAGCCATGTTTTACCATGTAGATTTACTATAGTAACTTATAGTAAACCAATCAAATTTGTCCACCATTCATTGTCAGGTAATTTCATCCTTATCATTTTCTTGTAAATCTCATCAGCTTCTGTGTACTTAGCAAAATTTGTTTGCTTGTGAACAAGTGCTTGACTTCATGCTCCATGTAGAACAGATTCTCCAAGCCATCATAAAGTACCTTTCGAGTGGGCAAAGATTTCACCCCTGAAGTACTAGCTTGGCTTTAGGTCAGCTTGTTTAACTTTTCAATGTAATCTTCTTGGGTCATCAACTTGTCATGTATTACCATAGGACTGGGAAGTCCTTTTTCTCTTAAGATGCCATACTTTAGCATAAAGTTGTCAATGTCTACTTGGATGCTCTGACATCTTTCCTCCAGATTGAGCATTAGGTTCCTTTTGGTGAGAACCTTTTTGATTTCTATAATTGTTGTTATGCTATACTCTATCTCTAGTTCATCAAGCTGATATCTATTTTTGCTGTTCAAAAATGTGATCAACTGATTGGCTTGTTCAGGTTTATTTCATAATTCTTCCACTGTCTTGTGGATTTCTTCTGTAGCCATTTCGATTAATTCAGTTTGTTCAAAAATAATCTGAATAAAAGCCCAAACATCATTGATGGAATCAATGATGTTAACCCAAAGAATTTATTTCATATCTACCAATGGCTCTTGTAATGTTAAGTCCTTTTCAAGGGCTTTTATTCTTTCTACCATCCTCCGGTTCTTCTGAGCTTCTTCCTTCTATTGTATTTGTGCAAGTTTACAATTGGTCTCTAAAATTGTCACTTGTTCTCTGAGTTTCTTAAGCTCAGTGGCCTGGATACTCATTTCTTCCATGACCTTGATCAATTATTCAGTTTTCTCTATTGGTGTCTCTGTGTTGGTTGATGTACCTATACCTACTGAAGTACTTATTATTGGCAAACCTGTTGCTAGTGGAATTTTTGGTGCTAATGCAGCAGCCAAGGTGGAGGGCACTGTTGTGGAAACTGTAGGTATTGGATTGTATCAATTTGTTCAATTCGTTTTCAGTTTCCTTTAATTGGTCATTCAACTTAAGAACTAGGTCCATAAGCTCTTCTTCCTTTTGTGTTTCCAACACTTCAGTTGTTTGAGGATGATGTAGAGGAGGAATTTTAAGTTGCTTCTTTAGTGCATCTATGTCATCATTTTTATTCTTTATAAGCTTCTTTACAACTTTCACATCCTTGGGATCATGTCCCAATTCTATGACCAAGTCCTCTAAGGACTTTATTCTGGTGCCTTTGGCTTGAGAAGTGGCCTTCTCTAACTAGAATTATGTTGATATATTATTCAGCGAATTTTGGAGTTGGTGGGATGTAATTTCCTTGTTGGTCAAAGTGGAGTAGACCATTTCACCAGTTTGCTTATGTAATTCAATTTGGTCAATAGGATGGATATCCTTTGCCAATACCTCAAAATCTGTTTTAAGATAATCTGCCATTGATTTAGGCTGTTGTATGGTTGGCCTCAAAAAAATCATCTGCATTTTCCCTTATTTTATGTCAAAGGCTGACATTAGCCTTGTTTGGTTTGTTGGAGCCATCTTCAGGTAATGTGCATAACTTTGCACCTTTAGCCTTCCATTCCTTGCCTTGATTTCCTTGTATTTTTCCTTGATATCTAGGCTCTGTCCAGTAGGAGCCCTGAAAGAGAACACTTCCACACTCTGTTTCCTTTCCAACATTTGAGCATGTGAGGAGGAAGGTTCTTGTGTACCTCCTAAAGGAGTCATATGCATGCTTTTTGTCCTTTCTACTCTTGAAGTTCTTGCTCTGCAAATGGATTCAACCTTTTCCTCTTAGCATAGGTTTGGGAAACAGGTTAGCTGGAACGTCTCTTTTGAGGTTCGTCTCCTCATGTAGAGGAGTTTGCAAGATTGGAGGATTCCTCATGATTTGTTTAGGTTGAGCGAGTTCCTCTGAAATCTTAGGCTGGCCTGATTCTTCTCCTTGCTATGATTGCCCTGGGGGACCTGGTTGCTTTGATGGTCCTTCTTCTACTATTTGGCCACTATGTCCCTATGATTGCTTTTGAGATTGAGACTCTCCTAGCACCTGTGCAAATGAATCCTCATCAAGTCTTCTGTCTAAATCTATAAATACATTATCAACAACAACCTTTGTGTTATCTCGATATATCAAAGTGTTTTCAACACATTCAAGTTGATTTGCATATTGTTCAATTTCGTGGATTCTATGGTGGATGTAAGGAGATAGTTTATTCATTTGTCTCTTATTACAAATGAAGTCTAAGGGGTCATAATTCCATATAAAACTTTGTTTCAATTTCAATTTTTAAGGATTTCATCTGCTTCCTTTCTTGCTTCCCTGCTTTTACAAATAAATGGGCTCAGCTGATCTTTTATACTAAGTTGGGCTTTCTTCTTGGCTTTCACAAAATGTAACTCATCTAAATTGATCATTTTCCTGTAGTACTCTAGAGAAAACAATCTCATGGGGAGGTACTTTGGCATTTTGTAAGGTGGCAATTCACATCCATAGATTCTAATTTCAGTGTGGTTTTGGTACAAGTACCAATCCCCCACTTCGTATTTCTTTGATAATTGTAGGACTCTCTTGATGTCTACACTGATTCTGGGGGGAGGGATTCCTAGTAGCATAGTTGTTACAGGGTACACACAGAGGCCTATGAAGTCAGTATAAGAGTATTGAGAATTAAATTGATGGATCAATGAAGTTCAGAAGAGCACTGATCCGGGATTGCCTCTGGTATCAAGCTTTTGGAGGGTAATTGGAAGTCTATCAGCTTGGTAATACAAGAATAAATGATATAAAACTGAAGAATACTTGAAAAATCTTTCATTTTCCAGTCTCATGAATTGATCATGGATTTTTTTAGAAATAAACTTAGCATAATAAAACTTGATGGACGGTGGTTGGCCATGAGAGTGGATGGACATAAAGGGTATTATGATTTCATCAACAAATTCACTTGTGTTATAGCATAGCACACCGGATATCATGTCTATGATGTCTTTGCCAAGGTTGGAGAATATAGTCCACAAATAAGGGGGAGAGTCTTTTGGGATGTATTATTCTTCTTTGATCAAGGTCTAGAATAATTGATCCAGTCTGATTGATGTGAGGGTAGGGTATCTATTCAGTGTATCTCTAATGGGGAGAGGAGTCAAACTTTGGCTTCGTTGTAACTACAACATTTGGTTAATGGATTAAGCAGTGATAGTAAATAGAATAGAATGGTCAGGGGTTCTTACTGTCCTTTGGATAGGATCATAGTTCATGTGGCAATAATACACAATCTCTGGGAATATATGCACTCTGGGGAATTAGTACTTTGGTAAACCTGATTCCCAAAGTCCAATGGAGTCTGCTTGATTCAAGTACTGGTCTCTATACTTGCAGAAAATTTTCAAAGGGGATTTTGAGACAGAGGTATCTTTAATATGGAAATCTTTGTCTGCAAGTGGGAGATGGTCTAAATCCCTTTGGGGAGTAGTAATGGGCATGATATTTAATGCAATTGGAGCTTCCATCCTTGGTTCTTATGGATTCAAGGACCAAGGCAAAGGGTTTAAGGGAAATTGGGAAAAATTGGTCTCTTACGAAGTATTTCAGGATCACCAGGCAGCTTAATTTACTAAATTACTTAGTATTTAAACCAATTTAGTTTAGGTTTCGCAAGAAAATAAGGTTTCTCAGTGGAAATGAGGTAAATACCTAGTTTCAGCTTTTAAATGGAGTAATGGCAACTATGTACTATTTGTAGGAAGCACACGGGTCTACAAGGTGGTCTAGAGTTCAATGGTTGTGGAAAGTTGATAGTTGAAATCATGTTGATAGTTGAATGTACTTTGTGCTTTGCATGGAAGTCAGAATGTTCTTTTCACGGTAAAAAATGAAAAAACTATAATTTTTTGGTTTGACACATAAAGTCAATGTTATTGGTGGGTACATCAGGAAAATGACAGTTGGCGCCAATTGGGATGTGACGTTTTGGTGTGTAGCGGAGGTGGTAAGCGGAATCCATCGCACCACTTTTTGGGATAAGTGGTTTTGGGGGGAGGCTGCCTGATGCCATTCATCGGGTGCCACGTAGCGGAGGGGTGAACAATGAAACTGCTCACATCAGGTGGGTAAAGTTCGGCCTTTGGAGGCTGCCCGATATGAATGTCAACCGTTGGATCTGAAGGGGTCAGATTGCATGGTGATCGAGGTGGTGATTTTACCAGAGGTTTAATGGAGGGGCCCAACATGGTTTTAATGAGCGGAAGGGTTAATTAAATGCGAATTAGGGAGGCTTAATGACGTCAGTGGCAATTTGATTGGCGAGAACAGATTTAATTAATCATTGATTGACTAATTACTCTTTTTATTGGGTAGAGGGTTATGGTTCTTAATTAGTCGTTAATTGACTAATTAATCCATTTAACTAATTTACTAATAAGGTTTATATTTCAAACCTCGAGGCAGGATATTAACATATGGGATTTTAACAAAACATATGGGAAAGGGTTTTATTTTCGAGAGTTAAATAAATATAATGAAAATTAAAGTTACTATGAAATGAAATTGGAAAAGTGGGTTTTTGTGCTAAGTATAATTTGTTGAACATTTATTTACATATTCGCACCTACACATTATAACTTAGGCTAAATGCATTTTTATGGGGTTTTTGTGGAAAAGGAGCTTTGTATAGGGGTAATTACTTTCCTTAGGAAAATGATGATTTCACCTTAGGAAAAGGGATTTTTTAGATGAAATGAATAAGTTATAGAGGGGTGAATGTTGGTAAGGGGGTTTTAATACTTAAACCCTATAAGTTATTGGGCCAAGGGTTCGGTCCCTCCAGAAGTCAGGGAAATGCTCTGAGCCCCTTTAACTTAAGGTGTTAGGTATTTTTCTTTTACTAATGGGAAATTAATAAACTTAAAGGTAAAATGAATGGGGAAATTAATCACTTGACTTTGTAATTGTTCATTTGTCATCCAGACTTTTAGCAACTTGATGATGAAAGTAAATGACATGATTTTACCCAATCAATCACCATAATTATGCAACCATCCAACTACATACCCATCTACTCATCCTACCAGTTTTTCTACTCTTTATTAGGGTGCACTTAAGCTGGAAAACCCTTATCAAACATTTTTCTTTTTGTTTACAATAGAAATCTATCTAAGTCTATCCTTATTACAACCAAGGGCTCAAATTAAACTGTTGAGCTCCTTTCATTTCCTCTACATATCTACTTATCTACCAAGATTAAATAGTTTGGTCAGATTTTATTCTCTATCTCTAGGCATGAAATTAAAAACATGGAAGAACCAAGTTTAAACTATATGGTTACCATGGATTGTGGCGTAAATAAAAATTTGCACACAATTATTATTGTACAAAAAGTAAATTAGTAGTGGCATTTGGACTTGCACATGTTCATGGTCTTTTTCTTTTTTTCTTGGGGTTCATTTTTTCATCTTTTTTGACCCTTTTTAATCGTTTTTTCCTTTTATTTTTCTTTTGGGACATAACCTCTTTACATTTTTTTTTTTTGAATATGGAAAACATTTGCAGAAAGCAAAAGTATGTACATATTAGAGTTTTGACCTCAGCTATTAAAAAATTATGACACCTATTGGTATAGGAACATAACACATGCATCGAGAATATTTTAAATCATCAATTAACCATTTAAACATTCTCTTATATGAGCCAATATGCATCGACATTTTATCTTAAATACATCACCAATCAACCATAGATTCTCCAATGCCAGCAAAATAATCAAACCACAGAAAAAATATTCCATGTATTTGACCTTCTCCTGTGTGTGATCCATCCCTTTGAAAGTCCCAAGTGCATAAGAAGGTTTCAGTGTCATACATTGGTCACATTCTTGCATGCATATGGATATTGCACCTCAGACTGGAAATTTCATAAGGCAAGGCAAATCAAATTTTCCACTGCAATTTGTAAACTAGTTGCAATTTTAGACAATGGTGCAAGTGGCATTCTCTGGTTGTAGCATTGGGGAACAAGAACATGACATGTGACCTCAAAAGAGTGGACGTAACTAGGTCACAGGTTCATTCTACAAAGTTGGTTGTGCTTTAGATGAGTGATAATATTGTGCTATCAAATTAAAATTTCATTGTGGAAATGACAGTCGCACCCCCCATGGTATTCTCTATGGAAATAATGCCAAAAATATTTGTATGATTTGCATTATGCCAGTCTCCATCACATGGAAAGAGTGTTTTTCTACTTTGATGTTGAGAGAGAATTGTAAGGTAAGGTGAGAGATTTTTTATATCATTGATGCTCAAACTTGTCATGGGCATTACTAATACAAGCTTTATTTGTGTACTTGAAAAGCATGAATGAATCCCTTCCTACATAGCCACATGATCCCTTCGTGGCACCATTTCAGGTACTTACCAACCTTCACTTTGCACAATTAACTGATTAACACAAAGAAAAATCCCTCATGCTCTCCAATGTCCACTCCCTTGGGAAAGCACCAAACTCACCCAGTTCCTGCGACTTAATAGCATGAGTGTTGATAGCAACATGCTTGATATCGAAAAAATTTACATAATGATAGAATGCAGAACGTATCCCCTTTATATCAACTTCATGTATCCCACTTCCAAAATGAGCATCCACGTCCACATCCATATCATGAGTAGTCGCACAATTTCTGGAGACGATGGGTCACACTAGCCATTGATTTTTTTTTCCAAGTGTGATTCTGCGACTCAGTGGCCTTGGGAAAGGTCACATAGTCACATTATTCAGAGGATCACCTGTTTAGGCTGGATGAGGGGCTTTCAAGTGCGACTTTGCCACTTGTGGAGGGGTCGCGAGATCACAACGCGAGTTGGGTCGCATCTTCTAGTCATATGTTGAGGCCCTGGGATGTGGTCTGGCAACCTTGGGTAGGTTACTAGCAATTATGTCCAAATGACCCTCCAATGACTGAAATGAAACCATTTTTTTCTAGAAACTAAAAGATAATGTGGACTTCTTGAAATCTCATTGAGTTGTACCCATTATAGGCCCATATGTTTATTATAGACATAGTGTGTTGGTATCATGGGAATTCATCAAAACTATAATGCATGGCGAAGTGCTCCTTGTGCATAGGCGGAGTTATAATTTCAATGCATGGGCATGTATTGCAAAAATGAAATATTCCCTAGATTTTCAATGGGTCTGAGTGATGTTTTAGTTGTATTTCCTCCCAATATTAAGCTTATCAATCCTACCAGCATTAATGGTACATGGAGTCTAGTCATAGAAAATGCCGATAAGAATGGTGTAGTATTATTGCTTTGTATTGCCATGGTGGGAGGTTGCTGGTTTTTTTTTTTTCTGTGCAATAGGTCATGAATCGCAAACTTGGTTTGCAATGAGGAACCACTATGAGCCTGTCATGTAACTTTATGAATGGAGGAGGTTGCAAGCCTCACATTTTCTCCTTAGTGAAGTGGACATTACTTTCTGCCAATGTATGTTTTCCCACATATGCTCCATGTTCTCCTCAACAACCATTACCTTTGGTATTTTTCCTTTTGGCCTCTCTGACCTCTAGCTGCATTTTCTACCAATGTATGTTTTCCCACTATGCTCCATGTTCTCCTCAACAACCATTACCTTTGGTATTTTTCCTTTCAGCCTCGTTGACCTCTAGTTGCATCACTGAGGCTTTGGGATGTGATATTGGGTCTTGAATGGTTGCTCTTTTGAGTTTTCCTCTATAATATGTGACTGTACAGGTCGTGCCCTATCCCTATGTGCCCAAAGTTGTATATTTGTAGCTATCAGAAGCAAAGTGTGAGAAATTTTTCATTAGCCTCTAGCATATGCTTGGTTGCAACCATACTTTAATAAGAGCTCCCATCAAGATTGTCATTCAATGTTGCTAACGATTATGAATTTCTAGGTGCGTTAAAATTGGGGCAACACATGACATTATGACAGGCCATTCTTTGCTAGGAGCTTGTTCAAGCTTTCAAACAATTTCATTACGTCCTCCAGAAAGATGACCTTTTGCAAATTTTTATAGCGTTCCTTGAACCAATATAAATTCTTGTCAAAGTTGGTGTCTTGAATACTTCCATTAAATGGTTAGTGCCTACTCTTATTGTTATATTCTCTCGTAAAATTATTCCTAATTTCTATTTCACGATTCTCCATGATAGAAAATGAGGGAATCAATATGAGATTACAATAACAAAAAAAAAAAAAATTCCCTTTACCCCAATTATTACAATGCATTCCTTATTAATAAAGAGAGGGGTTCTCTCATAAGTGCGTATGGTGTGGTCCCCTCATTGGTCACATCTTTGATGCAGGTGTATCGTCTAGCACAATGTACATGTATTCTATTAGAAAGAATTTCCCCATAATTCATATATGCATGGCATCAATTAAATGGTCTTAAATTGTCCCATCATATGTCCATAATGTATCCTTCTCCCTTTATGTGTGGGCATGTTGTGTTGTCTTTTGTGATGTGTATGTATACATTACTCACTCCAACACACATTACTTAGTCATTCCTTTCACAAAGCATGAACCATTTCCTTTTATTTAAATTTCTATTATGTGGGCCCCATTTCCCTATTTAATTCAAATCTCCACCGTGTAATAAAGAGTGTGCCATTTCACTTTGATATAACCCTTATTTTTTTTACTCTCAAATAACTTTTCTTCCCAAGTGTTGCCTTTGCAGCACATAGTTTATTTTCTTCCTTCATTATTATATCCAACACCCTTTCTTTTAAACTCCTTAAAAGAGTACAAGAGATTCAAATTTCAAATTAAAGCCACCATATTTATATCACCTTAGTTTCAATTCAAGGGATTATTTAATGCAATTGTTGCAATGATTAATGTATTTATGTGGTGCCTTCAACTAATTCCCATAAAAGAATATGGAATGAGAAAAATGTGAGAGAATGAAAGAAAACCATCTTCATGTGAGAGCATGAAAGTAAACAAATAATAATAAAAATAATTCATTCAAGGAGCATGAACTATAAATAATCAAAACTAAGATGTTATGGGTTGCATGGGTTGAGCAAGTCATGTTTCAATTTTTGAGATAAATTTTAAACTAGGAATTTAATGAAACCACCAATCGCAAGTGGCTTTAATATTTGTGTTTCCCATGGGGATGATGTACTCATGGAGTAAGTACCTTGAAGCACTAGTGAAATGCATTATGAAGGGTGAGAATATTTATTCATGTCAATCTAGGGTTTCAAGGGTACAAGGGAAAGAAAACATTATTATGACCCTAATGCACATGATGAGATGGGGGGAAGCAACCATGAACTTAGGGGGATATGATAAGAAATGATTCTTCCCATGATGCTAGACAATGAAAATGAGAATGTTCCCTCTCTTTTGACAAGTTAGGGTTTCTGCCAAAGCCTAATATGGGCAACATAATGAAAGCCAACTTTAAGTATTGTATGTCCACACATAGTGCCTCCACTAATTTGTGATGTATCCTATAGAAAGACAAACTTCAAAGTCATAGGGGACTTTCAATTCATCTTTGAAGCAACAAACCTCCAAACCCTAATGCAATCATGAGATAGCAAGACATAATAGTGCAATATACATCGAATGAATGGGTGCATCACTTTGGTTTGATAAGAACATGCCATGGGGATATTTGATTAAAGCTTGATTATAACTCTAGTGGCTTAAGGTCAGTGGAGGGGGACCCAAATTTTTGAATATGCCTAAGATTTTGGGTGTTGTTTTAACAACTAGAACAATTGGCTAACCATTGGTAGAATCCAACATCTCTAGTTACGTCCATATAAAAACTTGAGTCTAGATAATGATGCAGGGAAGTATTGAACAATGATGATGGGTACCTCTTGTGATAAGTTGACCTTTACAACTATGCCTTCCCCTATGTCTCAGCTAGGTCCTACTAGTCAGTAAACACCCAATTAAAAGTTCAAGCATGCCATTAGTTAATGATGATGCAAAGAACAAGGAAAAGGGCTAATTATATTTAGAATTTTAAAATAAGTTTTTGGCATTGCTCCACTGTTAGAGGGCGTGGACAGTACTTTGGTGGAGTCAATGCAAGAAATCACAGAGGTTTCTCCACTGCCAGCGAGCTTAGCCAGTACCCTAGCTGAGTCATTTCATTACCTCTCTATGCAAGAAGCCTTTATCGATCCTTTACCCTTTATCTAATTTCATTTTCTTTCATTTGTGCCTTTGCACTTATTATTGGGTGTTCATTGCACTAGGGTGGATGAGGGATCCCAACTTATTTTACAAGCAACAGAGGTTGTTTCTTGTTTAATAGAAACTAAAATATGTTCTTCTTTTGGTTTGTCCTCATGTCAAGCTTCCACTTCTCATCTCTAGTTAATAGGTGAATAATGAAACAAGTCATTGAAACATTTGAGCCCATGTTGAGCACGCGATTCAAGGCATGGGTATAGGTCATTCAAAATAATTAGGGTTCCCCATAAGAAACTTCTTCTTGTTTTCCTTTCTAATGACTTAGACTCATCGAAAATATGTCTAGAATGTAACTTTGATGACCAGTTACAAAATAAGTGACCTCTTGGAGTAACCATCACAACCACACATGATAATTGGGTCTAAGGTTTTAATACTAGGGCAAGATGACCAAGGAAGCTATTCTAGGGTTTCAACATGTGTGAAGAGATCAAAGTAATCCATTCATTGTTTGAGCATGTGCAAATAGGCATCGGAAAACTAGTCATAGCATCAAAGGATCGAAGGCTCTAGGTTCATGAAGGCTCATGTAGTTTCATGCAACGTAGGGGACAAATGAAAGGCTAGGTGAATGACCAATGTGTGATATATTATAACACAAATGTGTGATGTAATGTACCAGGTAGGGCTTATGATGAAATGAAATGTTGTGTTATGTAAATGTGTGGAAGAGATAAGCTAATGGTAGATAAAATAACCTTGCAAAGATGTTATGCACACTATGCAACAACTAGTAGTGCAAGAAAATGAATGTAAGATAATGGAAAATTGAAATGCAGGAAACTAAACTACCTATAGTAAGGGAAAAAAACATAACAAATTTAAAACCTAAAGAAAATGTTAAGGAGAAAACCTTAATTGGCAGATTAATACACAAAACCTAAAACCTAACTAGTCTAAACCCTAAACCCTAATTTAACCAGAGAGGAGGTTGGGTCATGTGAAATCAAACTTCCAATGCAGCCATCACAATAGTTCCCAACCTGCAAAAAAAATATTTCAACAATTAGAATTTGTAGAAATAATTGTGCCAAAACCAAAATGCTCACCTGTGAAACATGCACAACAATAAGAAGGTCACATCTACTTATAGGAAAATGTGCCAAAAAATACCATTCAAGCCAAGCTGCAATCCAATCCTGGTAAACAAAATCACAAACTTGAAATTTATAATCATCCAACCATGACATACATCTATTCATGCTTAACCATAATTCCAATGTGAGCAAGGCAAGATGATGCCTGCTAGTGGAGAAATTTGCCATATAAGATCCTTCCAGCCAATCAACAAATTCATGACTTTGAAAAGAGGGGTTTTCGATAGGTGTAACTGATATATAAGAGGATTCAAGCATGAAAACCCTTGTTTGAAGTTGTCCATGGATTTCATTGAGGGCATGAGGACCTTACATAACCATCACATTTCCTTTCTAAGGATGGAACTAACAACATCATCAAATTTTAAAGTCCTAATCCAGAGATAGAGTTACTAATAGCGATAACTAGGTCATTCCAACTTTCTCACAATAAGCACAAAAATAACAAAGCCCTAACTTCATCATCAAAATTTTACCCTACAAAACTTAACTGATTGGTAACCGTGTTAAATTCATTTAAGTGACTGGAAAAAAATACACCTTTTGACATCTTCATATTAAATAGATACTTCATAAGAAATACCTTATTTGAGGTAGAGGGTTTTTCATATAGTTTGGCGAATATCATCATTAAACCTTTTATTTTCGTTTCCTTCGAAATGTTGAATGCCACTAACACTGCTAGACGCGTTTGCATTGTTCCTAATGCCTTTCTATTAAGAATATCCCATTTTTCGTCTGTCATAGTCGTTAACTTCTTTGATTTTCCAATCAATGGTAGGTACAAATCTCTATGATACTGATAATATTCCATCTGCATCTTCTGCAACTGGTAGTTTCGGTCATTAAATTTCTCAACCCTAAACCTACCATCTTCTACCATTTCTCCCACTCAAACCAAGAACCCTTCTCTCCTATGAGTTTATCAACCAAATAAACCTTCAGCTCTAATACTAGTTGTTAGAAATTAATTAACAGAGCAATGAAATGCACAAAATATTGCGGAAAAAGAAATATATAAACACATAAAACAAGAGATAGATAGATATATGTGGTTCACCTAATTTGGGCTATGTCCATGGAGAAACAATCAATCCTTCCTTTTATATTATCTAGAAAAATGAAGAGATGCAACCTACAACAGATCCATTGTAATTTCCTCTTCCCTCTCACATAGTGTCCTCTCTCTTTCATGTTCAGAATAATAATACACAACCACAATACAATTCCTTCATATAAACTGAGGATTTCCTTCTAAGGAAAAAAAACCCTAAATTAACATAATTTCTACTGTTAGATCATGTGCCTAATGAAAAAACCATATTGAATATGAAATTACAATATTTTACAAGGTAATTTTTCATCTAACGACAATTAAATGAGTTGCATTTTTTCCCCGTTAGGAACAGGGGTCCAGCACAGTTGAAACAAGAAAACCTATGGAAAATGAGGAAGATAATCAAGCTCCACACCCAAAAATATCCCACTTGGAGACTTATTATATAAAATCCATTGTTGCTTCACTTGTTGGACAATAGCTCCACTTGGACCTGGTTATTTCTCATCTTCATAGTCATACTTGAAGACCAATTGAAACTTAGAAAAATCTTAGTTTCTCCCTAGTTACAACTTTTGTTAACATATCTGTAGGATTCTAGCTACTGTGTATCTTTTTAAGCTTCAACTATCCATCTTCCAACACTGACTGTATGAAATGGTACTTGAGATGTATATGTTTAGTCTTGGAATGAAATGTTGAGTTCTTTGCAATATGAATGGCACTCTGGTTGTTACTGTATAATTTTCCCATCTCTTGCACTTGCCAAATCCATCCATAAACCATTGTAACCAAATCATTTCTTTAATAGCCTCTATAGCAACAACATACTCTGCTTCTGTTGTTGAAAGTGCACTAATGTTTTGCAATTGTCATACCCAACTGATATCTCTTCCACCTACAGTAAACAAATACCTTGTGTTGCTCCTATTGATATCTCTATCACCTGTCATATCTGCATCAACATATCCCTATAGAGAAATGTTAGAACCACCAAATGATAATGCTTAATTTGTAGTACATTTCAAATACTTGAGAATCCACTTCACTGCCATCCAATGCTCTTTTCCTAGATTTTTCATATACTTACAACTCCCATTGCATATGAAATATCAAGCCTTGTGTAGATCATTGCATACATTAAGATTCCATATGTTGAAGTGTATAGGACTTTACACATATAATCCATCTCTTCCTAAGTCTTGGGACATACCTCCTTACTTAGCTTTAAATGGCTAGCCGAAGGTCTACTAACTAGTTTTGCATTATGCATATTAAATCTTTCCAACACCTTTTTTATGTACTCACTCTGTGACCATGTTAATTTGTGATTTTCTTGTCTCTAGTTATTCTCATTCCAATGATTTTTTTTTCAGCACCCAAATCCTTCATTGTAAATGAATTTGCGAATTTTCCTTTGAGCCCATTTATTTTCTTCATGTTAGACCCTGCAACAAGCATGCCATCTACATAGAATAACAATATAATATAGTTGCCATCATTCTGATTTTTAAGATAAACACAATGGTTAAAGTGACATCTAGTATAACCTTGTTCATACATAAACCTGTCAAGTTTTAAATACCACTTCCTCAGATCTTGTTTTAAGCCATACAATATATTCTTCAATTTGCACACTAACTTCTCCTTCCCTTTGACATCATACCCTTGTGGTTGATACATATATATTTCTTCATCCAAATCCCCAAGGAGAAAGGTTTTCTTTACATGAGACTGCTCCAGATTAAAATCTCTTGCTGCCATTAAAATTAAAATACTTTAGATTGAAGCAATTTTAACAACAAGAGAAAAAAATTAGTCAAAGTATATACCTTTATTTTGTGCTCACTCCTTCACCACAAATATAGCCTTATATCTCTATTTAACTCCATCTTCTTCCTTGAACCTATAAACCATTTATTATTCAATGTTGTTTTACCTACAGAAAAGTTGACAAAGTCCCAAGTCTGGTTATGCATCAAGGAGTCCATCACGTTTTCCATGGATTCCTCCTACTTCTTCCTGGTTTCTACCTACATTGATTTTTCATAAATTTCTAGTTCACTGGAATCGGGCAACAATACATAATATAATGAAGGAGAGTATCGTTTAGGGGGTCTAATTATCTTGGTAGATTTTCTAACACCACTTTCAAGTGTTTTAGGCACATGTTTCTATTGTGGTTGTTGTTGTTGTTGCAGGTGCTAATCATTACAATTTCTAGGAACCTTTACCTTTTTTTATGATCTCATCAAGCATTGTGTATTTGTTGTTGTTTTTTTCATGTTTCTTTCCCTGTATCTGATCCTTATACAAGACCTTTTCATTGAATATGACATCTCTTCTCCTAATTATTTTGTGATTTTCATAATCATATAAGGGATAACCAAAACCATTAAAGGTAAATTTATTTGATTTTTCCTCAATATTTGTTCTATTTTCTTTATTGATGTGGGAAAAGGCTTCACAAATGAAAGTCTTTAAAAATGAGTAGTTTACCTTCTTACTTGTCCACAACTCCTCTGGAATACCACCATCCAAGGAATTTGAAGTCCCTATGTTTACTAGATAAACAACAGTATCTACAGCAGTTGCCCAAAATTGTAAGGGAAATCATGCATGCAATCTCATGCACCTTTCACGCTCCAAGATTGGCTTCTTCATCCTTTCTAACACACCAGTTTCCTGTGGTGTTCCTGCAATTGTCTTCTCTTTGTGAATTACATCCTCTGAATAGTATTTAGAAAACTCTTTGTTTCAGACTTCACCTCCATTGTCTTATCTGAGACACTTCTACTTCTTTCCTATCTCATTCGCAACCAAAGATTTCCATTTCTTGAAAGTATCAATTACATTATATTTGTTTTGAATACAATAAATTTAGGTTTTGCTAGTTGCATCATCAATAAAAGTAACATAATAGTTAGAGCCACTAAGAGATGATACCTGAGCAAGTCCCCATACATCTATATGGACAAGCTCTAACTTTTCACTCTTATTTTTCTTCCCAACTCTAACAAATCTAACTCTCTTATATTTTCCATAAACACAATTTTCACATAAATCCAAATCAACATGCTTCAAACCTAGTAACAAATTTCTTGAGTGAAGAATCTGCATCCCCTTTTCACTGATGTGCCCAAGCCTATGATGCTAGAGTGTCGTATCTTCTCCTATGGAGGTTAAATAATTAATAGAATTAGAAATACTATTGCATAAACACAATGTACCTACCTTTTCCCGTTTTTTAATTACCAGTGCTCCTTTAGTGACTGATGAGCCTCATCATTGGGTAATTATATGGGCCTTAATTCACCTCCTAGCTTACTCAAACCAACTATTCTCATAACTTATTACATACTTTTGATTATATTTTGTTTATGAGATGAGTTAGAGTTGGATATTTTGCTTTGTGGTCTAATGTGCATTTAATGCAGGATTAAAGGATAAAAGAAAGGAATTTTGGCAAAGACTAAGGTCAAAACTCGAATGGGACAAGGGAGAGGGATTATAAGAGGTAAATCCTCCTCATTTACTACCCCTCAATTCAAATATTCCTCCATCAGCTCGGAGTGCAAACAACCAAATCATGAGAACTAGAAGGCAGTCAAGCAAGTGGAAGACAAAGCACTAGTTTATCTCGAGTTTGGTAGTCAAGCCTCCCTAATTTTAAGGAAGTCGTTGGAGACTTTAGATGTATAAGTAGAGAGGCCTAGGACCTCAATAGGATTCAGATTTTTATTGTAAAACTCTACTTTATTTTCAAGCTGCAAGACTTGTGACATTTGTTTTGATGTAATCTATTATTTTGGTAATAAAAAAGGGTTTTGTTTTGAGCCAGCACTGAGTTAACTCAGAGGGTTGAAGCTTTTGGGTTAGGGACCAACCCTAGCATCCAAGGCTCCTCTTTATTATACATGTATGCTAGTGTAGATGCATAGCTTAATTGTTCATTTGCTTAGTAGATGCATTTCCATTACAATAGTGTAGATTAGATTTGTTGTGTGATAGATTGCTTCCATTTATGCCTTCTTTCAACTAGTAGGTTAGTAAGGAGAAAAAGGATCACCACAAGGTTGTTAGTAGGTGTCTCAACCTCACTTCCTCCGTATGGGACCATGACTTGAGCAAGGGACCCTTCAGTAGTCCCAAAAACACAGATTTCTAGTTCTTGTCATCTTTTTCCATCTCCATTTCTGCAATAAGATATCACTCATGCTTTCAATCCCTTCAACAAATTTCTTCATGCATAATACAGGGAATCGATTCATGCTTTTCTAGTTTATGAAAATGTATCTTGTTGCATAGTTCTTGGAAGACACACATGTTTTAAGTAGAGCAGGTAAATCAGGAGGACACCAAGACTTCATCACCAACAGCCACCTTCCACTTCATCCACCTTAGTCATCCCTTGTTTCACCATCACCATCACTAGTTGTTCATCATTTTTCATTGAAATTCCCCTAGATACATTGAGTGAATCTAGCCATCTCTTATCTTGGATATTGACTCCTGAGTGCTCCTAGACCTTCTAACACTCCATTCCACCCATCACACACCTTTCCCAAGGTTTCCAACACCTCACAATTAGCTCTTGGTTGTATCCTATAGGTTTCCTGTAATTCCTACAAGATCATCCTATAGGTTTCTACTACATCCTATAGGTTTTCCTGAAATGACTTGTTTTGAGGCGGAATTGAGGGGAAACCTCTAGGATGTCACAAAAAGCCTCTTAGGACCTCTCCACATCATCCAACCACTTCGTAAACCTCCTAGTCATCCTAAAACACCTTCCATCCACTTTTCACATCCACAAGAACAATTAGTTTGCCTGCTTGATTTTGTCTAAAAAACCAAAAAAGTGAAAATAGATTTAGTTTAGTTTC
This sequence comes from Pinus taeda, assembly GCA_000404065.3. NCBI lineage: Eukaryota > Viridiplantae > Streptophyta > Pinopsida > Pinales > Pinaceae > Pinus > Pinus taeda. The sequence continues at coordinate 156,172 of APFE030770856.1, read as the reverse complement.
TTTTCTTGCACATTAGTATTGTTTGATGCTTTTTATTTCTGCAACTTAGATAGTAGCATTTGTTTAGTGTTGATTTAGCAATTTTGCTTCGCATATCTTCTTAAATGGTTAATTAGGGTATGGTGAGGTTTAGCATTACATGTTGTTGTTTTTTCATTACTGCAGTACAGTAACCCTCTTAGAGTAGATTCTCCCTTCTTCCATAAAAGAATCAAGTTTCTTCTGACTCTATAGAAGTCTGGCCTGGAACCCCAATGGTTTCTCGCCAGCTGAACAGTGACAACATGCAAAACCATCACCTTTACTTGTGCATACAGCACTGCGACCTCCAAGTTTGTACGAACCGTGGGTTGATAAGTAAGGTTGGTAGCTTAGGATTTGCAGAATCCTTGTTGCAATATTGGTGCTCATCACTTTTTGGCATCACTGTCGGGGAGGTGTCTGAGTAAAATGTGATTACTGCTTTCTTTTCTTCTATTTCTTGTATTCAATATTTTTCCACTAGTTTACTCCTAAAAAGAGTAATCTAGTTGTTTCCTTTCTTTGATTTTGCATTATCTTCTTTCCTTTCCATTATGCAAGTAGGATTTCAATTCAACAAGTAACGTTTTCATTCTATCATTAATTTTCATTCAATCAGCAATTTCAATTATGCAAGTACTTTCCAATTTTTTTAAAAAAGAATACAAAACCAACCCAAAAATATTTCCTTTCATGCCTCATAGGAATAGGGACAACTTAGGGAATTTTTTTCTAAATACCCCCCCTGCATCCAATAGCCAACCTTCTCTCTTCTTCGGTGGTTGTGAACTGGAGGAACCCTTAGGTGAGCAACCTGACATATTTGAAGAACCTATGGGGGAAGAGGAAGAAGAGTAACCCATTCCTATTGAACCAATGGATGAAAACCAAAATGACAGAGGGAATAGAGAGAGAGTTGAGGGTTCCTTCCCCATCATGCAAACCAATATCCTTCCTGGTCTACACCCTACCCTTGGTCCTTTGCATCTCAGTATCACTCCCATCCAGCAAGCTAGTCATTTCAACCATATGCTCTGCCACAACCTGATCCAGATTTAAACAGGAATGCAAAAAATTATAGAGATAACCATAAACACAAAGATGCAGTGGAAATAATACTTCATTTCATTAGTGTAAAATACTAAAATATGCTTACAAACAATAATGGAAATAAACCAGCTAGGGTGATGGTAGCTTATCTCTCAAAAGAGATGTGGTGGCTATGTGCCTCTGAACTGTGTTATAATGAGGCTCAAAGGAATATTTATTGTTGAAAAATAATGGAAAACCCTAAACATCCAAAAAACTAGCCCTAGAAGATGAAACACAAAACTGTGGGCCTCATTTAGGTAAATTGGTACATCAACTTTCTGGGGTCATAACTTTGGCATACGATCTCTGTTTGGTGCACATAATATCTCGTTAAAAAGATCTATCCAAGAACTACAACTTTAGGAAGAGTAACATGGTCCATGGACCCATGTTGCTCCCATTTTCCCCAAAAGATGTCATTTTGGGCCTCAAAACGGCTCTAGAAGTTCAGGACTTGAAAAACTGCTAAAATTAGTAAATTGTGCTACAATTAAGGAAAATAAAAAGCTGAAAGAAACAATGGTGGGGGTCCAAGTGGACTTGGTAGGTGGCCACCAATATCCACCTAGATCATTCCTCCCCCCTTAGGAAACAATGGTCCCCATTGCATTGAGTTCCTCCATGAGATGAGGAAACTTCTGTTGAACTTGGTCCCTGGTGAGCCACTTGCCCTTGTGAAGGAGTTGGCTTGCTTTGACAACTTGCTACAATTGGATATTATGCTAGCAAGTGTTCTTGATTTGTGTGCCCATGATTTGATCAGTTTCATCTTATTCCATGCAATTTGTATTTAAATCTGTGGATGTGAGTTGTTTTGCAATGTCGAATGTGTCGAGTAATGGAGGAAGGTATGGCCGAAGGCAGTCCACATTGAACACTAGGTGTAGGCCGAGGAATGGGTGTTATAGACATTTTTGGGCACTTCAACCCCAATCATAAATGTCCATAAACTAAGGGTTCCTAAGTCCCTAAAAGTGTTTCTTCACTGCCTAAAGGAACAAGGTCAACTTATTACATCATCTCCCAGAATTTCTCCACTGAAAACTGCTCATAAATGGTCAAACCTGGACCATACTGAAAGCTCAATGTAGGGGGTGCAATGCATATCACCTTCCCAATGTACAAGGTGTGATGCATACTAATTTTATCCTCTGTAGGATGCGATGGTTGGGAATGGACAAATGGCAGGGACCAAAATGCGAGGTGGAAGATCATGGAATCTTTCGGAAGCTTCCCCTCTGACACTTGCCACTCCATTTTCGACCAGGGATGAGTAAGAGATCATCATTCTCTAAGTGGAAGCAGGAAATATCAGAGAGAGGAAACTAATCAAGACCGCAGAAGATGACTCACCTCTTTGTAATCATCTATATATGGATCCCTCATCACAGAGGTCCAGACGCTAGAATTTTGTATCTTATAGAGAAGTGTTGTTGGTATTCTGGTGTACATTCACAGTGTTGGGTGATCTAGCTTTGCTTAAGGTGAAGAAGGGCTTCCTAGCTAGAGGATGATGCTGGTTCAGAGCACATGGTTGTAATCCTCTTGCTACTTTTCATCTTGATAAAGCTATTCTTGTTTCCTTCCATATTCTTCTATACTTGTTTATATATGCATGTATATGGTTAATACACATCTGATCCTGTATTGTTTATGAATTTAGATCCTTGTTTCTTGGATAGTAGTATGTTGCTATGATTCCACAGGTTCTTTTGAATCTGGACAAACAAAGAAGAAGCAACGAAGCTCTATCAAGAAGGAGAGGAAATCAAACGCAAGACTCAGGTTGGTCTTCTTGGTTCTCCTCTCATCTATTTTCATAAAAGGAAACAATAGTAGACTTTGATTGTTTGTTTCTAAGATAGCCACCCATCTTAGTGGGAATAGTAGCATTCGAGTGGACACTATTCCTGGATAACAAAATGGCGACTCCACTGGGGAGCGACTAGATTACTTGTTAGCCTATCTATCCTTGTTTCTTTATAAACATACAGACGAAGCCCGAAGTCAAGCCAGCTAGCCTTCAAACTACATTTGTCATACAAACGCAAAGTAGATCAATGCTGCTTCAGTCTATCTCCATGTTTTGTTTATGAATTAAACAGTAGATCTGAAAGCAATCTAATTTCCCTAAGTGGTGGTTCTACTAACCTCTTAGATCACCCCTGTGTTTTACATACACTGATCTTTACTTATTCGGCCTAAACACCTGAACTAGATTGCAAACTGTGAGTGAAATCTCATTCAAAGTCTCACATGGCTACCATTGCACCCTGCCTTCAAGGCAGTCTATATGCATCGCACCTCCCGAGTGCATTAGGTGCGCTGCATACTGAGTTCACTGTGTAACAAGTGCGATGGTCAGGGAGGGTTAACTTTACCCTCCGACTGTGGATTTTTCTCACTGTTTTCAGTCTTATTCAAGATATTTATTGTCTGTAGTCAGTGTACTTCTGTGAAAACCCCCTTCTCTTGCATTATTCCGCCTCCTTAGTGCAAAGAAATATAAATTGTTTTATGTATTGTGCGTCGTTTTTAGTTCTCTTTTGCAAAAAGTAGCATAGTCCAACTGTCGTCTCTAGATCTGAAAGTGTCGTAGCTGTCATTTTCATTTTTAGAAAGCAATCTCATTGTTTTGGATAGTTGATTATACAGTTACTATTGCATAAGACTTGAATTATTAGTTTTAAAGTGTCGAAAAGCAATTTCCCTTTCAAAATCGCAAAGTGTCTCTCTTACTTTCACTTCGTTTTGAAAAATAATTTTGTTGAGTACAGTCGCTTTAAAAGTAATTCAGTTTTGCACATAGCTTTATTAACAACATTCACACATTAAGAGAGCTGAAAACAAATACATGCATGTGCATTTGCATTTTGATTGCTTGGCTTGATTTAGGACTGTGCATTTAGTGTGTGCTTTGTGCTTTGTGAAGAAAAGATTCTTGACTTTCTTTCCTTTACTAGCTAGGATTTTCATTGCTGAAAGAGGATCAAACGTTTGTTTATCATCTTATATTGAATTTTAGGAATTATATATACATCACATGGTGAACCTGAAAGGAAAACTATTAAGCAATATCAACTTAAACTAAATTCAATGAATCTAACAATGCTTTGGAACTTAACACACAACATCTAGAGGTCTAGGCTAGAGACGTATTCTGGTGTCGTAAAACCTGGTAATTGTTTCTTTCAGTGTTGGTTGGGTGATTCCTCCACTCTAAGACGACAAGTTCCAGTACACACTTGTGCTCCCACGTACCGTCGAGTATATATTGGGAGACCACAATAGGCTACATCCTTTATCCTTAGGAAGCCGTGTCTGCCACCCTATCGATCAAAATGCACCAAACACAACATTTGAGAAGATTGACTGCCATACTATAAAAAGTGTCCTACAGTTTTGCGATTAGTTTGGTAATCCTCTATGCCTAGATCTCCAGAGAAGTCCATTTTGCTCCTTTTCAGACTCCTTAAAGGAAAAGGTCCTCTGAGCACTTGTCACTTCAAGCTCAATAAAAATCGAAGGCAACTAGAGTCATCTTTTGTTTTTTCTCGACTCTTTAAAATTGAAAAAACAAGTTGTGTCCAAGCGTCTAAAAATTTATTTTAATCAGAATAACGTCACAAATTCCCCCGTTGATCTTCAGGTTGAGAAAATGGAGTCTACCAACCAAGGATTTCCCCGTGAAGGAAATCCTAGTCCCTTCTCCTCTTGGGGAGATGTTGGTCCACCCCATATGGCCACTTTGTCACTTCTAGGATTGACAATTGGTTTGCCCATCTAGCTCTTCTCTACCTTTGGCGTTCAGAATCCCGTAATTCCTAAACACTCTAATTAGCAACTAGATGACACTAAAGGTTCCTCCCAACCTTCTACTTCATCTAATTCTCCCTCTCCTCCTTCCTCTTTGCTTGATAAAGCTGATACAGCTAAAAATCAAGTAACTGAGAAGAAGAAGAAGCAGAAAGGGAAAAAGGAAAAGAAGAAAAAGGAACCAAAATCGAAAGGGAGCAACCGAGTATCGTCTAGAAGAAATTCACACACCGCACAGTCAAAACCTAAATCTCCTTATGTCATTTGCAATGGGGACCACTATCACTGACATTGTCCCTGCATCCCTTAGATCTGAAGGGACTAGTCTCCTCATTTGCACAATCCGATAGCATCAACCTCTGGTGATCATGTTGAATGCTCACCATCAACTAGTGAAAGTGAAGCACATGGACAAAGAAGGAACCCTAAACTTCCTTGTAAGTTGTGTGAAGGTAGTCACGCTGTCCACTGTTGTCCTTTCCTTGATGAGGCTAAAAGAGTTTTGGATGATCGTCCGGTTTCACCGCTACGACTTCCTCCTGGATATAAAAAACTCTTGCCAAGTCCTCCACTGGTTGAAAATGCGGCTGGCTCGTCATTATGGTCGGATGAATTGTCTATCATTAAAAATGAACCCTATGAATCCATACCAGACGAAATTCAAAGGGTTGATACGGCAGTTGACCCGGTCTTTCCTTCAGAATGTTCATCTTCGAATGATACCGTCACTAAAGAGAAAGAGAACGAAACTGTTTAAATTCTTTTCATCAACACAGACTCTGATGAGCTTGGCAGCAGTCCTCCCATTCCTTTATCGCAGGAAGGAAGTTCATCAGAGTCATATCCGGCCGTCTATTTGGTCCCACCACCAAGCAACCTAGTCATTTCCTTTGACTGGAATCTATTAGGCAGACCCCATTTACCAGCCAGTGTACCATTCAAAATCATTGTACAGGCTTACAGAATGGTTATGGCTGGTGCCATCATTGATGAAGGGGATTCTATGAGTATCCTTTCCTCAACTGCTTGGAAAGTGCTTGGTTCGCCATCGCTTTTGCCTGAAATGAGAAATATAACAGGCTTCGACAAAGGAACCAGTCAACCTTTAGGGATCCTTCCAAATGTGCCTATTACTTTGAGAAGGAAAATTGTTCACATGAACGTTATGGTAGTTCAAGGACCTTTAGATTATAATCTACTCCTTGGACGCGACTATATTTATTGCATGGGAGCCATCGTATCCTCACTCTTTAGAGTAATGTGTTTTCCGCACGAAGGCAGAATGGTCAAGCTCGTAGACCAAATGTCATTCCCCAGTTCACACATCGCAAATAGTCAAATGCCATCCCTAAATGGTCTTTTCACGCAAGAAATGTTTCATCGGTCTCCAGTCCATCCACCTGATGAACGCGAGTGATTCAGGAAGGTGTGACTGAAACCCAGGGGGCATGCGCCCTAGTCTGCTTCGGCAGGAAAACCTTAGGTATAGAGTGGATTTCCGCGAGGGATATATGACTAGTCTGACGAACCCGTCCTTATAGGAAGATGGGAACATGCTAGAATAAGATACCTTCGTCAAAGTTATGTGAGTGGAATGTGTCTACGCCATTCATCTTTGTCTATTTCGATAGACATTTCTGAGGAAGCATTTTATCTGCTACACTTATAGAACTTTCTTGGTAACCCGGAAATTTTTTCACTATACTTGGGGGCCTGCAACCATTTCCGCATGCAAGTGAAGAGCGACTATTTATTTTTTAAATTTTTAGGACTTCTAACCCTTTAAACCCATAAGGCTAGTCATTTCCTAACTTGCATAAAGAAAGGATCCGTGGCAAAGCTTGAGAGATGTAAGCCACTTCAAAATATCATCTCGAATGAGACATTTCTTATCATACGACTAGCGAGCAATGTTGTCGCAGAGTTCAAGATCGTTAAAAAATAAACTCTCCACGAGCAGTTTTAGCACATAGTTCAAGCTCGTTGAAAAATAAACATAAGTCATGAGCAAATGTTTCCCCCAGTGTTTAAGCTCATTGAAAAATGAACCAGTAAATAACCATTGTGAATGCCTTATTGCCAGTTTTTGAGCCTTGGTCGTGTTCTCGCCATCACCTCCACTCTGTTTTTTAGCTGATCATTCACCTCCATATGATTGTTTACCCCTTCGAGGAACATCTACGAAGAGTGATTCTACTAGCCTTCCTTGTGACACTGTCGTGATTGGAAAATTCCAAATCTTACCTGGAATTAGCTTCTACCCGAAACTATCACTCATTCCTCGAAAATGAGTCTTCTTTAATCTCTTTTCACCTGACTCGTAAAATATGAAAAGATTGTTGAGCGATTGGCCTCTCCGGCTCGTTAAAGGCATCGGAAGTGATATCCCTCCTCTAGATTTTAATTTTTTTGGACGTGAGGGATTATTACACAAAAATATCGAGCGCTTGTTTTGTTCAGCTCGTTAAAACTATCGAAACTTCATCCCTTTTGTATTATTTTACATTTTTTCGGACTTAAGGGATTATACAATGAAAAAGAATCTTCGGAGTCTTCTTTCCGTTTCTTTCAGACTCTCTAAAATTGAAAGAGACTGAGTTATCTTTGTCGTTAAACTCGTTAAAACCAAATAGAGAAAAACTCATCCAAATGGACGAGAATGAGTTTCACTATCGCTAGGTTCGCTAAAATATAGTGACAGGTTCACCCGAAGGGCGGATTATAGAACAAGCATATGTTATACTCCTCAAGATTGACAAAAATAAAGAGGTACTGGTCAGCAATGATTGGGGAAAATTGGGAAGAGAACTTGAAGAAACTTTATTGGTAGCAAGTCGCTCTTGAACATGACACTTTCCTTCTGCATCTATGCCGGGTTGGGTTGTTCCGTTGACTGGTTATCACCATTGGTCAATCAAACCATCCATCTTTGGGGCTAATGCTACCAATCCATCGTCAGTGTCACCGATATGTTCAAGAGAAGTCATTCAAACAATTCACCTATGTCTCACCCACTACAATACATTCATGCTTCATTCCTTCATGACCACCACCTTGAACCCTGTATCGTCAGTTTGTTTTCACCTCCAAAATCATTTGCTTCGTTCTGTGTTGTTGATGTGGGATTCATTAAGGCACTCCTGCGACGGGTCGCTTCTTGTCGACATCAGCTCATTATCCAAGAAGTTAACTTAGGAACAACCATTTTAGTACTTTGAAGCTTGATTTCCTCAATGGCAAGTTTCTCACTTTCGGTGACAGGTTCACATCAATGGCCTTCGACCGAAAGATTTTGTGTGGTGTTCGACGCCAAGTCCTTTTTCACACCACGTAAATTGTACTGTAGTACCTTGAGGGTCATTGTCATTATTGGTGATTCCTCTCACGCCTGTTAACAGCTTACATCATTGGATGGTAATCAGGCGATTTCTTTCCGTGTTCGACTCCAGAACATTTTTCACATGGATCGACTTGTACTCCGAGTGAAGATTGAACTAGTTTTGAAGACCCCGGATCTAGTTTCATCCATCCGGGCTATGATATATTTAGGAATATAAAAACATCCAGTGTACATCATTTCCAAACAGATGATCATCCAAATCAAAGGATGATGTGTCCATATCATCAGTCTGTCACATAGACGATTTTCTATCCTATGTACATGAAAATGAATTTATAAATATGAGCATGGGAATGCCTGCCTCAGCTAGATCATGAAAAAATGTTTTCAAAATAATGTATTATATTGTATCTCATTACAGGTCACCTCCCAACTTGAAAAAACTTCAGATCCTCATAGTAAAGCATTTCACCTGACATCAGAAAGATTAACGACCTCATGCTTTAGGGGGCAACTGTTATAGACATTTTTGGGCTCTTCAACCCCAATCATAAATGTCCATAAACTGAGGGCTCCTAAGTCCCTAAAAGTGTTGCTTCACTACCTAAAGGAACAAGGTCAACTGATTACATCATCTCCCAGACGTTCTCCACTAAAAACTGCTCATAAATGGTCAAAACTGGACCATAATGAAAGCTCAATGCAGGGGGTGCGATGCATATCACCTTCCGAGTGTACAAGGTGCAATGCATACTGATTTTCTCCTCTGTAGGGTGCGATGGTTGGGAATGGACAAATGGCAGGGACCAAAATGCGAGGTGGAAAATCATGGAATATTCCATAAGCTTCCCATTTAACACTTGCCACTCCATTTTCGACCAGGGATGAGTAAGAGATCATCATTCTCCAAGTGGAAGCACGAACTATCAGAGAGATGACACTAATCAAGATCCAAGAAGATGACTCACCTTTCTGTAATCATCTATATACGGATCCCTCATCACAGAGATCCAGAGGCTGGAATTTTGTATCTTATAGAGAGGTGTTGTTGGTATTCTGGTGTACATTCACAGTGTTGGGTGATCTAGCTTTGATTGAGGTGGAGAAGGGCTTCCTATCTAGAGGATGATGTTCGGTCAGAGCACATGGCTATAATCCTCTTGCTACTTTTCATCTGAATAAAGCTATTCTTGATTCCTTCCATATTCTTGTGTACTTGTTTATATATGCATGTATATGGTTAATACACATCTGATCCTGTATTATTTATGAATTTAGATCTTTGTTTCTTGCATAGTAGTATGTTGTTGTGATTCCACAAGTCCTTTTAGCTAGGCAGACAAAGAAGAAGTGGTGAAACTCTATCAAGAAGGAGAGGAAATCAAATGCAAGACTCAGGTTGGTCCTCTTGGTTCTCCTCTTGTCTATTTTCATAAAAGGAAACAACAGTAGACTTTGATTGTTTGTTTCTGAGATAGCCACCCATCTTAGTGGGAATAACAGCATCCAAGTGGACACTATTCCCAGATAACAATGGGGGAATGCTGAACTCAAATGCATTGTCTCACATAGCCTTGGTAGTGGTGTAGGGATCATATCAGAGTGGTATGAGTTTCCGATAGGCTCCGATAAGACATTCCTTTTGCAAATGCAACTAGACTTTGTCGCCCAACTGAAACTTGTGTGGCACCCACTATTGATCATGTCGCCGCTTGTACTTGGCATTTGATTTCTCTAGAATGTCATGAACCTGTTGGAAAATATGTTGGATGTGCTCAGTGAAGTTGTTTGCCTTATTTGTTTTGAACTGGATGTCATCTGAATATGTGTGAGTAGTTGTAAATGGCATGGACACATCAATGGGACATAGTGGTTGGAATCCCAGGCCCACCTGAAAAGGGCTATGGGCAGTCGAGCTGTGGAGAGCTTGGTTATAGCTGTGTTGAACATAGGAGAGGCTCTTGTCCCATGTGCATGGATGCTTTGAGTTGTATATGCGTAGAATGTGTACGATCATCCTATTGACAACCTCTGTCTGGCCATCAATTTGAGGATGGAAGGCTGTGGACTTAGTGAGTTTGTTGTCTAGCATCGACCAGAGACTGGACCAAAATGTACTGAGGAACCTACTATCCTGATCTGAGATGATAGACTGTGGGATCCCAAAGTGTACCCACACTCGTTCAAAGAAGAGTTTAGAAGTGGCTTTTGCTGTGATATTCTTGTTGCAGGCCGCCATAATGGCCATTTTCAAGAACCTATTGATGACCACACAAACACAGTCATTTCCATGCCTAGTGGAAGGAAGGCCTAACATGTAATCCATGGAGATGGATTCCCAAGGTCGACTAGGGGTAGGCAGCGGGGTATAGAGGCCTTGCTTCTTGATGGTCGGTTTGGCAATGACACAGGTAGTGCATGATTTGATGTACTTCCCGACATCCTGTCGAAGATTCGTCTAACAGAAACACTTCTGCAATACTGCCACCATTTTCTCGACCCCGAAATGCCCAGCAGCCCATCTCTAGTGTGCTTCCCAAATCATCTTGGCATGCTCGCTTGAAGGAACACAAAGGTGACCTAGGTGGCATAACAGGGCATCCTGGAGGTGAAAATCTAGAACATGCTGAACCTCCAAGAGTGTTTGGTATGTGTGGCTGAATTCTGGGTCACTTTTGTAGAGAAATGGTCAATCAGAAGTCTCATGCCCACAAGAGTTGAGCACAGTGGTTAACGGCATGAGCGGTGATTGAGTGAGGTAATCTGTAACATTAATAGTGTTTCCCTTCTTATACTTGATATTAAAATGGAACTGTTGCAGGTATGTGGACCACTTCTGATGGCGATCATTCTACAATTTCCCTTGGGTCTGTATGATCTGCAGCTATTGGTGGTTTGTGTGGATGATGGTTTCCTTCCCCAAAATGTAATGCTTCCATTGTTGGCAGGCCTACACAATGGAGTAAATCTCTTTGTCATAAGTGGGATACATCTGGACTGTGTTTGAAAGTGTCTTGTTGTGATATGCCACTAGATGCCCGTGTTGAGTAAGGACTGCTCCAATAGCATAGTTAGAGGCATATGTCTCGACCTCAAATGGTTGTTGCAAGTCTGGTAATGTGAGCACTGGTATCGTGCAGAGGCGATATTTCAACTTTGTGAATGCCTTCTGTTGAGATTCAGATCAAAAGAATTTCGCCTTCACTCCTCCCTTGGTGACTTGACTCAAGGGCCAAGTCATATGAGAAAATCCCAACATGAACTTCCGGTAAAAGTTGGCAAGACTTAAAAATTTGCGGAGCTCTGTCAGAGTGGTTGGAGATGACCAATCCCAAATGACATGGATCTTGGCTGGATCCACATGCCCCCCCTGTTCATCAATAATGTATCCCAGATACTAAACCTGGGTCATGCCAAAAGTGCATTTCTCCAAATTGACACATAACTTGTGTTGCCGCAGTGTTTGGAGAACCTGTCGGATGTGGTGGAGCTGCTCTTCCCAACTCTGGCTGAAGATCAGGATGTCATCCAAGTATACCACTACAAATGAGTTGGTGAATGGCCGCAGGATGTCATCCATTAGCCTCATGAAGGTTTTAGGAGCATTCATCAATCCGAAAGGCATAACCAACCATTCGAAAAGGCCCTCTTTGGCTTTGAAGGCAGTCTTCCACACATCGAAGGGTTCGATTGGTACCTGTTGATATCCTAAGTTCAAATCGATCTTGCTGAAATATTTTTCCCCATTCAGTTGGTCCAGAAGGTCATCGATCCATGGGATTGGTTACCTATTATGGACAGTGGTCTTGTTCAGTTCTTGTTAGTCAATACAGAGTCTCCAAGTCCCATCCTTCTTCTATACCAACACGATTGAGCTCGCACAGGGTGATGAACTCAGACGAATGTGACCTTTTTGCAGCAGCCCCTGAATCTGCCTCTTGATTCCATCATTCTCTAGAACAGAGCACCAATAGATTGGTCCATTGGTTAGTAGCGCACCTGGGGTCAGATCGATGGAGTGCTTGACTTGATAGTGCAGAGGAACCCCTGTGGGGGAGGTGAAGATGTCCTCATACTCCTCCATGACCTTTTCCTTCTGTAGTTGTTATGTAGAGGCACCTAGTCTGGAGGTCGTGGCCACTGTCTTCTTCTTTCCTTGAGGGTGTATCATCAGAAAAACAAATTTCCCGGTTTTGGAAATGGGCTTACTACATTGTTTTCCAGTAACCAAAGAGATGGTGGTAGGCGGTGCTACCTCCCGTATCCTGTACAACTTATTTCCAAAAGTAATAATAACATCATGGGGCCTTGATTCGTACATAGCATGTCGCTTCCACAAGTATGGTTGTCATAATAATGCATCACAAACTTCAAGGGGAGTAATGTCACACAATACCTCATCCATGAAGGGCTTCATGTTATATGGAAGGCGACACTACTGGCTCACGCGAAGATCTAGTCTTTAGTGAAGCCACCCAATGGTGTACGGTTGTGGATGTGTTGTGGTTGGTAAGCCCAGTCGCTTCACAACCTCTGCTGAAATGAGGTTCTTTTGGCTCCCACTGTTGACAATGAATTATAGTGGGGAGGCCTTTACCCACATCTAGCAGTGGAAGAGATGCTCCTCCTCCTCTGGATCTTCGAGTTCCTCCTTTTGGATCTTTGTGGTGGCAACGGTGGCCTTGGGCTCTGCATTGATAATCTGCTTCCCTTTGTCATTACCCTTGTTAGGTTTTGACTCAGAGTCAGAACATGCATCTGATTTTGAAACCTTTAGCTTGACCACTAGTGACTGCTTGGCCCGACACTCACTTGTGTTGTGAGTGGAGCTCTTATGGAACTCATACCACTTTCCCATGTCCTCTTTCAGCTTCATGGTGCTATTCTTTGTTTGCATCTTTGGCGGGTTGTCTTGGGTTGCCCTGTCTTGGCGTTGTCCTTTGTTCTATGGTTTGGGGGCACCTTTCCCTTGCTTCATATTCGCAGATCCAAAGTCTCGATTCCTATGTTTAAAATTTTGCTCGACCTTGATGGCATATTAGTATGTTGTGCTAAGTGAGGGGATGTTCAAGAATTCTATTTCTTCCTATATGTATTTGTGTAGGTAACCATGGCATTTGAGTACCAATTGCTGCTCTGAATCCTTGATACCCAACTTTCTGCGAAGGGTATGGAAAATATTGGTAAACTCTGGCACATCTTGGTCCCTTCCCTGCCACAGTGTGGTCCACTTTATGTATTGATCCTCATAGCTTTCGACAGGTTAGTACTGCTCCTTGATGGCATCCCAGAATGAATTCCAAGTGGGTGCAATTGAAAATAGTGAGCCTGTACTTTAATCCTTCTACTCGCAGTAGGTTTCCCACCAGTCCTTGACGTGGGGGGTTGCTTTGAGAGGAGAAAAAATAATATTTTCTCGATTGGAAAAATCATGAACAGAAAAATAACCCTCTAGCAGATTTAACTATTTATCGGCGGCATCTGCATCTATCTGACCGTCAAATATGGGGATTTCAAAATTAACTTGTACCTTAAACAGTGTGGCGTTTCCAGAGTAGCTATTGGAAGTCGATGCGTCGCCCTTAGGTAGCTGTTGACGGATCCAGGCAAAGTTGTCCATCATCACATTCCTTTGTCGCTTGAGGGCTTCTTTGAGTAAGATTTTGATAGGATCTCCTACACCCTCATCTTTCTTTTCATCCACCATGGGAGGCCGTCGGGATTTGCGACGCTGGTCTTGCAACGGTTCGACCAGTTCAAGCCCTAACTCCTTATATCTCGACCTCATTGGGGACATGCAAAGAAAAACAAAGAAAAAGCAAACCCCTTTTGATACCACTGATCCAGATTTAAACAACAACGTAACAAATTACATATATAACCATAAGAACAAAGATTTAGTGGAAATAATACTTCATACTGAAATATGCTTACAAACAACAATGGAAATAAACTAGCTAGGGTGATGGTAGCTTATCTCTGAGAAGAGATGTGGCGGCTACATGCCTCTAAACTATGTTAGAAGGAGGCTTGAATGCCTATTTATTGTTGAGAAATAATGGAAAACCCTAAACATCCAAAAACCAAACCCTAGAAGATGAAACGCCAAACTGTGGGCCTCGTTTGGGTAAATTGGTACATCAACTTCTCAAGGTCATAACTTTGGCATACGATCTTTGTTTGACCCGAAAAATATCTCGTTAGAAAGATCTATTCGAGAACTACAACTTTGGGAAGAGAAACATTAATCCATGGACCCATGTTACTCCCAGTTTTTCCAAAAAACATCATTTAGGGCCTCAAAAGGGCTCTGGAAGTTTAGGACCTGAAAAACTGCTAAAAATAGTAAATTGTGCTACAATTGAGGAAACTGAAAAGCTGAAAGAAATCATGGTGGGGGTCCAAGTGGACTTGGCAGATGGCCACCAATATACACCTGGTTTACAACCTCAATGGAATGCATTGCCCCAAGGGTGGAGGCCCTAATACAACAATGCCCCAGCTTTATTGCCACCACCACCTACCCAACCATAGATGCTACACTCTGCTCCACCCAAGCAACCCCAGATGCATGCCTAACCAAATCTGAACCCGAACAACAGACCGGCTTAGCAAGTATACAGTGGAGAGACATCATATCTATCTTATGTTGTGGAAATCCAGGAGATTAACCTGTGATCTGGGAGAGTTCTCCCAGATAACCAACCTCCACATCCACCTAGGGAGGTTGAGGAAGAAAGAGAGGAAAGCATTATTAAATTGAATCTGCCCTTTCCTGAGAGATTAACCCAACCACTCCAGCGTACCCCAGAAGATACTGAACTTCTGGGAGAATTGACAAAATCTATGTGTAAAGATTACACTTCTCCAAGCAATAAAAGATGTTCATATTTACAATAATTTGATTAAGGAGAAGTGCTTCAAGCATCCAGGGAGGCAAAGAAGGGATGCCCCTACCGTTAATGTCATTGAACAATTGTCCGACTTAATGTTGGGGTAGGTAGCCTATCCAAAGTATTTGGACACTGGAAGCCCTGTAGTAGATGTGCACATCAATGGCACCATTGTCCCACACACTTTGATCAATATTGGGGCTGCCATTAATGTGATGACCAAGGATACCATGCTCAGGCTCAACCTCCAAGGGTCATTGAGGAAGACCATAACAGTCCTACAACTTGCAGACCATTCCACATTAACCCTTGAGGGAATTTTTTGGAGGATGTGATGGTCTCCATTGACTCCTGGGAATACCGTGTAGATTTCCTAGTTCTCCAGCCTAAGGCTAATCTTACTGGTTATCCTTTCATCCTTGGGAGGTCATGGTTGGCCACAACTGATGCTTACATTAGTTGCAGATCTACGAATATGACCATCAAAATGGGCATACGTCCAAGTAGTTAGTCCTATACCCTCCTGCTCAACCTTCTCTAGAGCATGATTTACCTTTATGGTTGGAGGAGGAGGAAGAAGATGAAGTTTATTCCACCCAACTTTATGCTTTGGAAGAAACCATGGGAGGAGGACAAAAAGATGACGATGAAATTATTGGTCACCTACTCCAAATTCTAATTCCTGGTTCATTACCTTTAGAAGACGCAGTAAAGGAAACCTAGAACAATCATGCAATTGAATTATGATTGGCCTTTTTCCAAACCGCTCTGTGTCAAAACCATACAATTCAGCCTAGAGAGAACCTTGAAAATCAATCCATCTCTTTCTACACTCGAAGAGTAGAAGCTATGCAACATGCTAAAGGAAAATCTCAAAGCCTTTGTTTGGATTTACAAGGAAATGAAGGGAGTACACCACTCAGTGTGTACTCACCACATATACCTCAAAGAAGGTTGCAAGATAATCCAGAAACCATAAAGGAGGATGAATCCAACTCTTAAATATATAGTCATAGAAGAACTGCAAAAACTGCTAGATACATGATTCATTTACCCTGTCCCTGACAGTGAATGGGTCTCCCCTTTGGTGTTAGTTCCCAAGAAAAATGGTAAGTGGAAGATTTGTGTCAATTTTAGGGAGTTGAACAAAGCCAGAAAGAAGGATCATTTTCCTCTACCCTTCATTGACCAAGTGCTAGATGGCCTTGCAGGGAAAAGGTTTTTCTCTTTCCTAGATGGATTCAGTGGGTACAACCAAATATGGATATGCCCAGAAGACCAGGATAAGACCACATTCACCTGTCCTTGGGGTACTTTTTCCTATAGGGTCCTTCCTTTTGGCCGATGTAATGCTCCTACCACTTTCTAGATAGCGGTCTTGAGTATTTCTGTTGAATTAGTCCATGATGTGGTGGACATTTATATGGATGATTTTACACTGTATGGTTGTGATTTTGAAGAAGCCATGTCTAACCTAGGCAAAGTACTGCACAAGTGCATTGAAATGAACTTGTCTCTCAATCTTGAAAAATGTGAATTCTTAATGTCTATAGGGACCGTGCTAGGTCATTTAATATCTCAACAAGGACTACAAGTGCACCCAAACAAAATAGCCATCATCCAAAGGTTCCCACATCCTCAAAAGCATAGAGATGTCAAAATTTTCCTAAGGTTAGCTAGATACTACTTAAGGTTCATAAAGGACTTTAGTAAGTTGGCCCCTCCTTTATTTGTGTAGGTTTTAACCCTGTACAGAAATTACCTGCATACGAATTCTAAAACAAAGAAAATAAACAATGCGAGAGCATAACACATAAAACACATATGCACAGATATTTCCCCTGGATCCCAAAACTGGGACTACCAGCTTGATTTTTCATTAGGTTCCTTTCAATGTTACAATACATATTTATACATGTCGAAGCATCCAATACCATGGACCAAAAAACCATCGTGTCCAATAGCATGGACTAAAAACCATAGGTAGGTTCGCAAAACTAATATAGGGTCCAAAAAAAAAATTCCCGGGGTGCTGCCCCGGACCCCGTAGAGGGGGGCTACCCATCCCCCTCGAATAGGGAGGCTAGCGCCCCCCCTGTGACCCTCCCGCTACAAAATCAGAACAACAAAGGGGGGGCTCCGCCCTCCCTCTAACCCCCCAGTTCACTACGTAGGTTATTCGTGGAAAGAATATAACACAACCCAACAATCTCCCACTTGTTTTTTTCTTTCCATAGGACAAATTTATCATTTTTCTAGCCCTGAAACACCCATTGTTTCTCTACACCAAGAGAACTTCTTAGAGCTCACATATTTTTTCAATGCATCTGCAGTATTCTTCAAAGTGTCCACCTTTACCAGCAACACCTTTTTGTCTTCTATCATATCCCTCACAAAGTGATACTGAACATCAATGTGCTTTGTCTTTGAATGATAGCAGGGTTCTTTGCCAAGAAAATTGCACTTTGGCTGTCACAGTCTATCCTTATAGCTCCCTGTACTAACCCCATACTTGAACACAATCTTTGCAACCAAACTGCTTCCTTGCTTGCATGAGTGGCTGCCATGTATTCTGCCTCT